>PISX010028306.1:0-21754 GCA_004024625.1 Mellivora capensis | reverse complement strand
TTCATACAGTGTCTGTTCATATCTTCATATCTTCTGCCCATTTTTATTAGAAATAAGAAGAGGAAGAAAAATGTTAATTATTGTGAATGAAAAAATAAAATATAACTTACTAAAAGCCCAAATCTAAATGTTTGGCAAATTTTTAAAGCAAAACAAACATGGAGAGGAGAAGGGAGTTGAGGGAAATTGGAGGGGGAGATGAACCATGAGAGACTATGGACTCTGAAAAACAACCTGAGGGTTTAGAAAGGGTGGGGGTTGGGAGGTTGGGGGAGCCAGGTGGTGGGTATTATGGAGGGCATGCATTGAATGGAGCACTGGGTGTGGTGCAAAAACAATGAATTGTTAGGCTGAAAAGAAATGAAATAAAAAAAATACATATAATTATTATAAAAACAACTTCAGAAGTCAACTGTAATTTCAAAATAAAAATAAAGTACAAACTTTTCATCACTTTTTGTAAGTAGTGAATCCACTGTTGCAGTGTTGAAACTCCCATGAGGTCAATAAGTTTTCTCTTCAAGCAGTCATCTATATTTTGCATTCCATTTGATTTGATCTATTTACAAAATGCTATAACCCACCTTCTTTCCACAGTATAACCACTGGAGAAAGGAGTCTTCATTCCAATTTGACATTTCTTTTTTGTGTTCCCACTCTCTGGCAATAAAAATACCCTCAGTAAAACATTATTACCACAAATTATTTCTGAAACAAATTCTTCACTTATTCCCTTCTTTTTCTCTTTTCCCTCCATCCTTCTTGACTTATACCCTCCTCTCTTCCATAAATATGTATTAAACAAGATCCTGTTAAAGGCGTGAATTAAAACTCTCACCTTTGAATAATCTCACAAATGAATAGTTCATCTTGGAGTGGGGATAATTTTTCTCATGCACTTGCAAGGTCTTCCTCAGTCTTTACCTTGTCCCCAAAGCTACTCCACTGCTAGCCAATTCAGGAGGAAATGTATGGGCACGAAATAGCAGGATTCAGTACCCCAGCTAAATATTGTGCCAATAACATTGACCTCATTAAATAATAGATCTTCTCCTCAAACTCTACTTATCCATGAAGAAATCTTGAACATGCTCATGAAATGATATCTCACTTTGTTTACTTTGGGTGCCTCAGAATCAAGTTCTCAGGTTAAACGTTTCATTGCTGTGCCCAGGCCGAACAGAATATTATCTGCGTGGTCTGTTTAGTGCTGAAAAGGGGAAGAGCTCTTTATTCAGAATATTCCACTATGAAATTAGCCCAAGCTTATTGATTGATTTCATGTCAAGCTTTCACCCAGGTAAGACTCAGGTCATTTATTGAAGTATAGTTGATATAAAATGTTACATTCATTGCATGTGTACAATATAGGGATTCCACAATTCTGCTCATTCCTTAGTGCTCATTGCAATATAGTCACCATCTGTCACCATACATTATTACAGTATTAGTGACTGAATTCCCTATGATGTACTTTCTGTCTGTGACTTATAACTGCAAGTGTGTACATCTTAATCTCCTTTACCTAGTTCATCCGTCTTCCTAGCCCTATACTCTTCTGTCAACCAACATTTTGTTCTCTCTACTAACGAGTCTGTTTATGGTTCTCTTTTTTTGTTTTGTTTAGATTCCACACAAAAGAGAAATCCTATAGTATTTGTCTTTCTCCTTCTGACTTATCTCATTGAACATAAAACCCTCCAGGCCTACCCATTTTGTTGCAAATAGAAGATGTAATTCTTCTTATGGCTGAGTGATATCCCATTGTATTCATATATACAAGATCTTTTGTTTTTCCATTCATCTATTAATAGACACTTAGGTTGGTTCCATATCTTGGCTATTGTAAATAATGCTTTAATAAACACAGGGGTGTATCTTTTTGAATTCGTGTTTTCATTTTCTGTGCATATATACCCAGTAGTGAAATTACTGAATGACATGGTATTTCTATGTTTTGAAATCTCTGTTTAAATTTGAGTTAGTTAGCATATAGTCTGTTCAGTTTTCCCAGTATCAGTTACTGAAAACATTCCCTTTTTTCCATTACATATTTTTTTACCTCCTTTGTCATAGACTAATTAGGTAAGTTCCACTGATCTATGCCAGTAGCATACTGTTTTGATTACTATCACTTTAGAGTATATCTTGAAATCTAGGGTTGTGATACTTTCCGCTTTGGTCTTATTTCTCAGGATTGCTTTCCTATTCAGGGTCTTTTGTGCTGCATACAAATTTTTGGATTATTCTAGTTCTGTAAAAAAAAAAAAGATACTGTTTTGGTAGGGATTGCATTGAATCTGTAGATTGTTCAGTGTAATATGGACATTTTAACAATATTCTTCCAATCCATGAGCATGGACTATCTTTTCATTTGTGAAATTTTCAGTTTCCTTTATCAATGTCTTACATTTCTTTTCAGAGTACACTTCTTTCATTTCTTTCATTAAGTTTATCCCTAGGTATTTTATTCTTTTTGGTAAACTTGTCAATGGAGTTGTTAATTTCTCTTTCTGACACTTCATTATTAGTGTATAGAAATGCAGTCAATTTCTGTAAATTTTATATCTTGCAACTTTACTGAATTCACTTATTATTTCTAGTAATTTCTTGGTGGAGTCTTTAGGGTTTTCTGTGTACAGTATCATGTCATCTGCAAATACTGGTAGTTTTACTTCTTTGTTACCAATTTGGAAGCCTTTTATTTCTTTTTGTTGTCTGATGACTGTGGCTAGGACTTCTAATACTATGTTAAGTAAAGGTGATGAGAGTGGACATCTTTGTCTTATTCCTGATCTTAGAGGAATCACTCAGTTTTTCACCATTGAGTATGAGATGAACTGTGGTTTTGTCCTAGATGGCCTTTTATTTTGAGGTAGGTAGTCACTAAACCTACCCTGAGAGTGTTTATCATGAATGTATGTTGAGTTTTGTCAAGTGCTTTTTCTGTATCTATTAAGATAATCATAGGGGCGCCTGGGTGGCTCAGTCTGTTGAGCATCTGCCTTTGGCTCAGGTCATGATCCCAAGGTCCTGGGATTGAGGCCCATGTAGGGATTCCTGCTCAGTGGGTAGTCTGTTTCTGCCTCTCTCCCAGCTTATGCTCTCTTTCCCTGTCTCTGGTTCACTTTCTCTTTCTCAAAAAATAAACAATAAAGTCGTTAAAAAAGATAATAATATGGTTTTTATCCTTCCTTGCCTTAATGTGATATATAATATCGATTTGCAAATACTGAGCAATTCCTGCATCCGCAGAATAAATTCCACTTGATCATAGCGGGGGGGGAAATCCTCTTATTTTATTGTTTTGTTACTTAAGTACAATTGACACAATGTTACACTAGTTTCACAAGCATAACATAGTAATTGAACAACTATGTGTTCAACTGTGTTCACCACAAGTGTAGCCACCATCGGCCACCATGCAGCATTACTAAAATACCACTGACTCTATTCCCTATGCTGTACCTTTCATTCTAATGATTTATTTATTCCTTAACTGGAAGCCTGTACCTCCCACTCCCCTCACACTTTTTGACCATCTCCTCACCTTCTCCATTCCAGCAACCATCAGTTTGTTCTCCCTATTATGGGTGTGTTTCTGCTTTTGTCAGTTTCTTTGTCCATTTGTTTTGTTTCTTGGATTGCACATATCAGAGTGATCATAGGGTATTTGTCTCTCTCTGACTTAGTTCACTTGGAGTAATGCTCTAGGTCCATTCATGTTGTAGCAAACAGCACGATCTTACTCTTTTTTTATACCTGGATAGTATCCCATTTATATATCACATCATCTTTACCCATTCATTTATCATTGGACACTTGGGTCGCCTCCATAATTTGGCCATGGTAAATAATGCTGCAATATACATAGGGGTACCTATTTCTTTTCAAATTAATGTTTTTATTTTGGGGGGTAAATACCCAGTAGTGGAATTACTGGATCATATGATAATTTTATTTTTAATTTTTTTTTTTGAGGAACATCCATAGTATTGCCCACAGTGGGTGTACCAATTTACATTCTCACCAAAACTGCACAAGGGTTCCTTTTTTTTTTTTTTTTTTTTTAAACATCCTTGCCAACACTTGTTATTTCTTGTCTTTTTTATTTGGGCCATTCTGACAGGTATAAGGTGATATCTCTTTGTGTTGATTTTCATTTGCCTAATGATCAGTGATGTTGGGCATGTTTTCCTGTCTGTTGGAAATGTCTGTCTTTTTTGGAAAAATGTCTACTAAGGTCCTCTGCCTATTTTTTTAATCAGATTGGGTTTTTTGGTGTTGAGTTGTAGGAGTTCCTTATATATTCTGGGTATTAACCCCTTGTAATATATATCATTTGCAAATATCTTTTCCCAGTAAGTAGGTTGCCTGTTTATTTTGTTTTATTCCCTGTGCAAAAGCTTTTTATTTTAGTATAGTCTCAATAGTTCATTTTTTAAATTTTGTTTTTCTTGTCTGAAGAGACTTATTTAGAAAAATGTTCCTAAGGTTTATGTCAAAGAAATTACTACCTGTTTTCTTCCAGGAGTTTTATGGTTTCAGGTCTCACATTTAGGTTTGTAATCCATTTTTTGTTTATTTTTGGGTATGGCATAAGAAAGTGGTCCAATTTCATAATGAAGTTGCTGAAAGAGAAATTAAGAAAACCATCCCATTTAAAATTGTACCAAAAAATAAAATACCTAGAAATTTAACCAAGAGTTAAAAGCCTGTACTCTGGAACCTGTAAGACATTGACTAAAGAATTGAAGATGACACCAACAAGTGGAAAAGTATTCCATGCACGTGATTAGAATAAAGGGTCCATATTACTCCAAAGAATTTGCGGATTTAATGCAATCCCTATCAGAGCTCCAATAGCAGTTTTGACAGAACTAGAACAAATGATCCTAAAATTTGTATGAAGGACAAAGACCCTGAATAGCTAGGCAATCTGGAGAAAGAAGACCAAAACGGCAGGTATCACAATCTCCAATTTCAAGATACACTAGGAAACTGTAGTAATCAAAGCAGTATGGTACTGGCACAAAAACAGACATGTAGATCAGTACAACACAATAGGGACACAGAAATAACCCATGCTTATCTATAAGTAACCCACTAATCTATGACAGGAGGCAAGAATATACAACAGGGAAAAGACCATCACTTCAGTCAATGGTTTTGGGAGAAACCATTGGACAGCTATGTAAAAGAGAATTTTTAAAAAATGAATTGTTGAATTTGGTTTGCTAATACTGAGATTTTTGCATCTATATTCATCAGGGATATTAGCGTACAGTTTTCTTTTTTCCTAGTATCTTTATCTGGGTTTGGTATCACGGTAATGCTAGACATGTAGGAGTTTGGAAGTGTTCCATTCTCTTCTATTTTTTGGAATAGTTTGAGAAGACTAGGTATTAGCTCTTCGTTAAATGTTTGGTAGAATTTACCTGTGAAACCATTTGGTCTTGGACTTTATTTGATTGAGAGCTTTTTTGATTACCAGTTCAATTTTGTTACTAGTAATCAGACTGTTTGAATTTTCTATTTCTCTCTAATTCAGTTTTGAAATATTATGTTCCCAGGAATTTATTTTTTTCTAGGTTGCCCAATTTGTTCACATGTAATTTTTAATAGTATTCTCATAATCCTTTCTGTATCTGTGGTATTGGTTGTTATTTCTCCCTTTCATTTTTTACTTTGAGTCCTCTCTTGTTTTTTTTTTAATTTTTAATTTTTTTTATAAACATATATTATTAGCCCCAGGGGTACAGGTCTGTGAATCGCCAGGTTTACACACTTCACAGCACTCACCATAGCACATACCCTCCCCGATGTCCATAACCCCACACCCTCTCCCGACCCCCTTCCCCCTAGCAACCCTCAGTTTGTTTTGTGAGATTAAGAGTCTCTTACGGTTTGTCTCCCTCCCAATCCCATCTTGTTTCATTTATTCTTTTCAAACCCCCTATGTTGCATCTCCATTTCCTCATATCACGGAGACCATATGATAGTTGTCTTTCTCCAGTTGACTTATTTTGCTAAGCATAATACCCTCTAGTTCCATCCATGTCCTCTCTTGTTCTTGATGAACTTTCTTGATGAACTATCAATTTTATTTATTTTTTCAAAGAATCTGTTCTAATTTCATTGATCTTATCTCTCTTTTTTTTTTTTAAAGATTTTATTTATTTATTTGACAGAGATCACAAGTAGGCAGAGAGGCAGGCAGAGAGAGAGGAGGAAGCAGGCTCCCCGCTGAGCAGAGAGCCCAATGCAGGGCTTGATCCCAGGACCCAGGGATCATGACCTGAGCCGAAGGCAGAGGCTTTAACCCACTGAGCTACCCAGGCACCCCATGATATTATCTCTTTAACTTACACTCTGATCTTTATTATTTCCTTTCTTTACTGAGCTTGGGCCTTTGCCCTCTTTTTTTTAGTTCCTTTAGGTGTAAGGTTAGATCGTTTTAGATTTTATTTTATGAGCTAGGCCTGTATTGTTATAAACTTTCCTCATAGAACTCTTTTTATTGTGTCTCAAAGATTTTGGACCATTGTTTCCATTTTCATTTGTCCACAAGTATTTTATTTCTTTGTTAGCCCATTGGTTATTTAGCAACATGTTGTTTAGCCTTGATGTTTTTGCATTTTTGCATTTACTTCTTGCAATTGATTTCTCATTTCATAACATTTTCATCAGAAAAAATGCTCAATAGAATTTCAATCTTAAATTTACTAAAACTTGTTTTATGGCCTAACATGTGATCTGTAGACTGTCCCATGCACATTTGAAAGAATACACATTCTGCTGTTTATGGATAAAATGTCCTGTGAAGTCTGTCTGGTCTAATGTATTACTCAATGCCCCTATTTCTTTATTGAATTTTCTGTCTGAATTCTATATCCACTGATGTAAGGGGGGTGATCAAAGCCCCTTCTAGTATTGTTACAGTCAGTTTCTCAATCTGTAAATTTTTTTTTAATAATTTTTTTTTTTAAGATTTTATTTATTTGACAGACAGAGATCACAAGTATGCAGAGAGGCAGGCAGAGAGAGAGGAGGAAGCAGGCTCCCTGCTGAGCAGAGAGCCCTATGTGGGGCTCGATCCCAGGACCCTGGGATCATGACCTGAGCCGAAGGCAGAGGCTTTAACCCACTGAGCCACCCAGGCGCCCCAACAATCTGTAAATTTTTATTTTATGCATTTAGGTGCTCCTACATTAGGTGCATGGATATTTACAATTGTTACATCCTTTTGTGAGAGTAATCCTTTTATCAATATGTAATTCCCTTCTTTATCTCTGGTTTTCAAGTTTTCAAGTCTATTTTGTTGGATATAAGTTGTGCTACCACAGCTTTTTCTTTTCCTTTTTTTTTTTTTTTTAATCTTTTTGCTTCCATTTGCATGGAATATCTTTTTCCAGCCCTTACGGTTTCAGTCTGCATATGGCTTTAGGTCTAAAGGGAGTCTTGTGTAGGCAGCATATAGATGGATCCTGTTTTTTTGTTTTTTGTTTTTTTCTTGTTTGTCTTTTTACTCACTGTCCTATTCTGTCTTTTAATTGGAGCGTTTAGAGGATTTACACTTTGAGTAACTCTTGATAGGTATATATATGACAGTACTGGCTTTTTGTTTTGTTTTTCTTTTTGTAGTTCTGTTGCTTTCTTCTCTTGCTCTCTTGAGTTTTGATGCTTGGATTACATTCTCATTTTTTGTGTATCTATCAATAAGTCTTTGATTTATGATTACCATGGGGTTCATATGTAATATCTTATATGTACAGCAATTGATGGTAGATTGATTGTCACTTAAATTTGAGCACATTCTAAAAACACTACATTTTTACTGCTTCCTCCATGTTTTATGTATGATGTCATTTTACATCTTTTTTTAATTTTTGTATTGCTTGATCAGCTTTTGTAGATATAATTGATTTTACTACCTTTATGTTTCAATCTCCATACTAGCTTTGTAAATAATTATTCTACATTTACTGTGTTTGCTTTTAGCAGTGAAATTTTTTCTTTTCATAATTTTCTTCTAGTTATGGCCTTTTCTTTCCATTAAAAAAAAATTCCCCTTAACATTTCTTGAAAGGCCAGTTTAGTGATGAATTCCTTTAACTTTAGCTCATCTGGAAAACTCTTTTGTCTCCTTTTAATCCTGAATGATAATCTTGCAGGACAGAGTATTCTTTGTTGAACGTTTCTTCCTTTGAACACTTTGATTATGTCATGCCATTTTCTTTTGGCCTGCAAAGTTTCTGTTGAAAAATCAGCTCATAGCCTTATGGAATTTCTCTTGTACATTACTATCTTCGTTTCTCGTGCTGCTTTTAAGACTCTGTCTTTATCTTTGATTTTTGCTTTTTAAATTGTTGTGTGTCTTGGTATGGACCTCCTTGGGTTCATTTTGTTTGGGGCTCACCTGCTTTGAATCCAGATGTCTGTTACCTTCCCTCAGATTAGAGAAGTTAAAAGTTATTATGTCTTTAGATTTTCCACCCCCTTCCCTCTCTCTTTCCACTTGGAAGATAATAATATTCACATTATACTTGATGATGTCACACAGTCTCTTATAGTATTTTTACTATTTTATTTATTTATTTATTTATTATCTTGCTGTTCAGCATGGTTGCTTTCCACTTTGTCTTCCACATCAGTGATCCATTCTTCAGCATCCTCTAATTTGCTGCTGATTCTTTTTGCTATATATTTTATTTCAGTTATGTATTCTTTAGCTCTGACTGGTTACTTTTATGTTTTCTCTTTGCTGAAGTTCTTACTGAGTTTATCAATGCTTCTTTCAAGTCCAGTGAATATTTTTATGACCATGAGTTTGAGCTCTTTATTAGGCATATTGCTTATCTTTGTTTCATTTATCTTCTTTTCTGTGATTATTTTTTTTCTTATTCTTCATTTGGAAATTAGTCCTCTATTTCTTCATTTTGTTTATCTTTCTGTGTTTGTTTCTTCCTATTAGGTCAGTTATCTCTCCTAGTCTTGGAAAATAATTGCCTTATATAGAAGGATTTCTATGGTGCTCTGTAGCATAATCTCCTTTGGTCACCAGAGCCAGGCCCTCCATGGGTTTCCCCTGTGTAGGCTACATGTGACATCCTGTTATGGCTGAGCCATAATTACTATAGGCATGTTGGTAGTTTAAGCTAATCCTCAGCCCAACTTGCTATAATGACCCACTTTGCTTATTGTGGGAACACTGGTGGACCAGGTTTGCCACTTGTGGGGCTAGAAGACTCAGCTACAGACCCACTGGTGGGTGGGACCAGCCCTCAGCTCACCTGTCTGCTATTAGCCACTGTGACAGTTATGGAGGCATCAAAGAGCAGGGCACAGGATTCTCTGCACAGGAAGCTGAGAGGTCCAGCTGCAGGAAATGTGGGATGCCAGTGTGTGGGCTTAGTTTCCCCACTCTTCAGTGCAGGAGGGGCTGCTCACTGGATGTAGCTTGGAGGGGTGCCTGTTGGGGCAAGTGGGTTGGGTGAGACAGGTTTGCAGGGGAATGCTGGGATGGGTCACGAGGTGCTAGCAAGGGATGGAAAGTGTTAGAACTGGCTCTGGTAAGCATTTGGCTATGCAGCCTGGGGGAGGGTAAGAAAAATGGCACCTACCAGCACTTTTTTTTTTTTTTTGTAGAAAGCTCCAACAGATCCCTGCCCCACCCCAGCAACACACATCCTAAAATTAGTAATAAATCTCCTTCACATATACCCCAGATACTTCTCAAACTGCTATTCCTGTATTATGTCTCAGGCTGTTATCTACTGGCTAGCTCTTTAAGGGATGGGACTCCATTTCCTATTGCCTTCTGGCTCTCTTGGAGTTAAATCCTGATGATTTTCAACGCCCGATGTTACAGGGACTGGTCTTCCCATTGCAGGTCTCTAAGACCAGGGATGCCCAGTGTGGAATCTGATTCTTCTGTTCCTCGGTGCTTGTGATGTCCTTCCCATTTACGGTCAGTTATGCAGGGGGTTGGTTTCCAGTGGCATCTTCGCCCCTCCTACCCTTTTTGACGTGGCCTTCTCTCTACAACTAGCTGTGGGAGGTCTCTTCTGCCGGTCTGCAGGTGGTTTTTGGAGTTAGTTGCAGTACATATAGTTACTGCCCCATGATGTCCATGGGATGAGATGAGCTCAGGATCCTCCTATTCTGTTATCTTTCCTCTCTCAAAAATCAGGTCATTTAGATATTTTTCCACTTAAACAACATATCCTTTCTGTCATCTACCTGCCTTGTTGGAACTTGTGCTATAAGTTTAAGAATTTATATTCATGCATGTTGAATTATATCAGGTTTATAAATGACTCAAAAAATAATAATTTGGCATCATCTTCTAAGAACTTCCTGATATTACTAGAAATTGTGGTCCAGGAAATAGGGAAACCATAGAAGTGTTAAGAGGACTTAAGTTGTCTTCTGTCTAAGAACTTCCTTTGGTGTAAAAGTTGGGCATGGATGATGACTGCCATGGCAGAGAGAAGAGATCTGTCTTGTTCATAAACTGTGAGCTTTCAGTGGGCTCATGATTTATTTATATGTTCTCCACAGGGTTTTATAAAGTTCTTTGCATACAGTCGGTTTTCAGTAAACATTTGCTGAATACTTGAAAAATGGGCACTAGGTAAATGCCTACACCATTGAATGCTAGAACGAGAGGCATTTGCTTTTTCTGAACTTCACTTTATTTCCAGTATAGCAGGACCATCGCTTTTATGAGTGAGATGGCTTTGTATTGGCCACCGAATTTCCTGTGATAAAATTGAAAATATCCACAGAAATTGCTAGTTCATAGAACTTTAATCAAGATGGTTTGACTGAAACACTGAGAAGCCACCGAAGAAATTTTTCTAACTCGGTAGCTTATCTGAGACATTTTCACATCACCCAATTATTGAATCATCAGGAATAAATCTTAAGTTTAAATCAAAATAACCTGTACATTTTGAGAGTAGGCAGCTGATATTAAGGGTTGCTTAGACTTTTAGATCTGACTCAAGATGAAAATTCATTAAAATTTATATGAAAATAATTTCTAAGAATAAAATCCTTCCGGCAAAACCCAAGATGATTGGTACTCTTTATCGCAAGAAATGAAAGATGAAAATGGTTAATGTCAATTTTCTCAGGGTAAGAATGTCTCTTAGATTGATAAATTGTGAACATAGCAAGCAACTGCACAATAGACCTACTGTTACATGGTAAGATCTCAATGGAGGTAAAGTTCCTCATCATTTCCTCCCCTATGTTTGACCTTCAAAAAAAAAATGGGAAAATAAATTAGCCTGATATCTGCCCAGATATTAAAATGAAAATCACTGGCTTAGAGAGATTGAGACACTCAACTCTCTGCAATTTTTTTTCCTTTTTTCTTTACCTTTACCTTGATATGTTTAAGATATTCTGAGAAAGTAAATGGGTCAGGATTCTGGAAAACTGGTTCTCTTGGTAATAGCAGAGATCCAAAGATCCAGAAAGAGACATGTGCAATGGGGAGATGTTGGTTAAGAAGTATAAATTCTGAGTTATAAGATGACTAAGCTCTGGGGATCTAATATATGGCATGGTAACTATAGTTAATGTATTATAGGCTTGAAATTGGCTGAGAAAGCAAATCTTAGGTGTTGTTATAACACACAGAGGCACCTGGCTGGCTCAGCTGGTAGAACATGTGACTCTTGATCTCAGGGTTATAAGTCTGAGCTCCATGTTGGGTATAGAGATTACTTAAAAATAAAAAAAAAATTTTTAAGTATAAAAATATTAACTATGTGAGGTGATGTATATGTTACTCAGCTTGACTATGGTAACCATTTCACAGTGTATACGTAAATCAAAATATATACCTTAATGTGTATCATTTTTGTCAATCACACCTCAATAAAGCTGGGAAAAAATCGTTCTGGGGTGAGGTCCAAGAATTTGGATTTCTAACAGACTTTCAAGTAACATTACTTTGAGAACTTTGTCCTAAATTCTTATATTCCTCTTCCTTATTTTATCCCACCTAAAAACATCTTCTGTGCTGGCTGTTTTATTCTCCTCTGTAAAATACTTCCATGACTTTCCATTATCAGCCTACTGAATTAGGACCAAGCTCCTTTGCTGACTTACAACCTCCTATGAGCATTCACTTCTCCAGCCTCCTCTTCATGTACTCTGCACCTTCACAGGACACCCCCCCCACCCCCAGAGGCTATTCTCTGTACTTTAGCATCTCCTTGAGAGTAGGACTTAGGTCACTTATTCATTATAATGTTTTAATTGTCTAGCACTGTGAGCTTCACCTCAAGATATAGGTCTTACCAATTAAGGTGGTGACTATATCTGGTCAACTGAATTCATTCCATCAACGTAAAATCCATCTAAGTAAGGAAATGAAGGGCTTCCAGAGCCAGAGCGACAGAGACCTCCAGGAGGGACAAAGGAAGTAGTTTCCAAAATTGAGAAAGATTGCCTGAATCCCAGGCAAGTGAGAATAATATTCCGCTCATCAAGGGCACCAGAGGACGGCAGAAGTGAGGGGCCAGGGTGTCTGGACAGTGACAGTTGGGTGGAGTGGCGGAGTCATGGAGACAGGGCTATAGCCTCTTGAGAATAAAGTAGATTGGGATTCCAGTTCCAATTTGGTCATTTGCTTTGTGTGACTTACCTTGGCCAAGCTATTTAATATGTCTGTGCTTAAATGTGAAATGAGCCTAATGGTCATTCCAGTGTTTCTACTGAGGATCCTATTGGCACAAGGTTAAAATTTGTCTCAGTGGGGAACTTGGTCTTCTGAAATTTGAAACATTCTTCTGTATCTATCCCAGGTAAGGTTGAAGTTGACAAGAGATGCCGATACCTGGCTGCCTTGTAAATCTGAATATTAAAATCAGACATTGAGACATTAAAAATAGGATTAAAGATAGGTATAAAGGCATTCATTTCAGTGTGTCTTCTCTTAGTATTAAGCATGCATATGTATATGTATATGTGTATGTATATGTGTATGTATATGTGTATGTATATGCATATGCATATGTATATGTGTATGTATATGTGTATGTATATGCATATGTATATGTATATGTGTGTATATGTGTATGTATATGCATATGTATATGTATATGTGTGTATATGTGTATGTATATGCATATGTATATGTATATGTGTATGTGTATGTTTTGCATTTCAGAAGGGGATCTGTAATAAACCATGATAGAAACTGAAAGATGAATTATCAACTGTGTTTCTAGTATGAAGTCTTCTCATGTGGCAACCCTTGTTTATTTTCCCATCATGATTATCAATAAAACCCTTAAAATTAAAAAAAATTAACTTTGAAGAAGTGAGTATTTGAGGAGGTAGCATCTGATTTGGTAGCCAGGCTTGAGAGAGAGAACACTTAGTGAGAAAATTTATTTATTATGTTAACAAATGAAAGAGAAACAGGCTTAGTCCTTGGACTTGTGGAAAGGAATGAAGTCATAGAACCTAACTTGGGCCTAAAATGGGGCTTAGAATTTAATGATAGAATCTCTGAGAACTCTTGGATATGGAATTAACTATGAATCCCACCATTCCTTATATATGCACTAAATCAGCTGTGAGGAAATTTACATCTCTGCTTCCATGCAGTGGTAGAAAAAACTAGACGGTTTGAATAAAGCAGGGAATCCCAAAGTAAATGTGTCTATTAGAAAGTAAAACAGGGTCAGGCATCTCAAAACAATCTCAGGAGGGAGCCGTATGTGGCAAACAGGGAAAATGGAATCAGCCTGGGTAAATTCTTCCTGGAGAATTAAGACATGGCCTTCAAAATGGGAAGGCCTCTGTGTCTGCATGATTATGTCCCCTTCTGTCATTAGTAAAGACTATTTTTAAAAAGTCCATCCTGTTTTGTCTGAGCCATAGGATAAAGGAATTGTTCTATACCTTGGTCAGGAAATCAAAGAGTGAAGGTGACATAGGGATGAAAGGGAAATCTTACAGAAATGTAGGGTCAGTTTTGCCCTGCACTCTGCCCTTGTATCATCATCATGTTTAAAATGGATTTGAATTTTAATTTCTAGGCTACTATGTTATTCTACTTGGTTTTCTGAACCTACATCACAAACACAAGGCCTCTCTAGAGCAGGAACTACCAAACTATGGAACCAAAATATCTTAAAATGATCCATTAAACTGTCCCGTGGTCAAATAATTATGAAGTTCTGCATTCTATCCCTACTTGGAGGGGTAGATACTACAGTTACTGAAAAGGGGCTGTAAATAAACCTACTTAATTATCTTCCCAGATTGCATTTCACTTATTTTTCCATTCAACAGTGGAGAATCTTCTGGGTGGTAGATATCACCCTAGGCTGTGAGACAAAATGGTGACCCTCCATGGCTTCCTATCATGTATAGATGGCTTCTAAGCTCTGCCTATACCTCTGACCTTCTCTCTCCTTTATTCATTGTATGGCAGCCTCAGTGATTTCCTTCACAGTTCCTGGAATATTCCAGCATGCTCTTGCCTCTGTTCATAAACCCTCTCTTGGGGATGTTGTTTCCCCCGAAATTCACCTGGCTCACTTCCTCATTTCATTCAAGGTGCTGTTCAAGTGTCTCTTCTCAGGTTGGTATTCAAGAGAGGCCTTACCTGGCCTCTTTTAAAATAGCATTCACCAGCGATATGGGGGTGGCCCAGTCAGTTAAGCATCCAACTCTGGATTTCAGATCAGATCATGATCTCAGGCTGATAAGGTCGAACCCTGTGTCAGGCTCCATGTTGAGTGTGGATTCTGCTTAAGATTCTCTTTTTCTCTCCCTTGGCCCCTCCCTCTCACCCCTGCATGTGTTCTCTTTCTCCCTAAAAAAAAATTTAAAAAAAAGAAATAGCATTCATCTTTACATTAAAATTCTTTATTCTGGTGACTTTGTTACAAACCTGCTTGTTGTCTTTTTATCCCGCTAAGCTGTTGAATTCCGAAAACCTACAGCTATGCCTGGGAGGTGGAAAGTCCTAACTATTGATAAATTGAATAAATAAATGTTGAAAAAATAGTTATGATTATTGCCTCACAGAGCTTATAGTTCAGAAGATTTAAAAATATTTGAAATTTAATGGTATAAGAAGTGTTGTCATTGGGGTTATAAAGTGCCAGAGCTGAGAAGCAGCATGGTCTACTCATGAAATAAGTTGAGTTTACCTGCCAGAGCAAGGCAGCGTAAGGGTGAGAGGACAGGCTTCAGAACTGGGCAAGTCTTTGTAAACATTAAGGAGTCTGGATTTCATCCCTAGAGCAATGAGATCATATAACAGGTTTTAAGCAAGGAAAAGTCATCTAGATTTTGGAAACATTAGTCAGGGTGCAGTATGGAAAGTAGATTAAAGGAAACAAGACTGTGGCCAAGGAAACCAGCTCTAGAGATTGAGATAATCTAACTGCACCTTTAATCAAAAGGACCCTGTGGGTCTCACTTCCCTGAAGTGGGAGTTTGGGTGCTGAGGAAACTACCAGCTGAGCCCACATGTGTGGGTTTGTATCCCTTTTTGTTCATCAGGTCATGGTCTACATATTCTTACTTCAATACACCCCTCCAGCTTCTCAACACACAAAGAATACGAGTTACATATAGTGCTTCTAACAATATAGATCAAATGAAAATTGATGAATAACAATATTGATCAAATGAAATGGTTGACAATGTCATTGTGTTCACCTGGACAGCAAGGTAACTGGAGGTAATGTCTTCACCAGATTAAAATCTGTTCGGGAGTCTCCCAAGTCCCATAGAGGTACATTTAGCCATGGCCTAAAATGACATGGGTGAAGTCACACTTGGAAACCTACCCCTGTTGATTTGTTAACTGGCTTGTTTGTTTTGCTTCGTTTTACTTTTCAAGTTGACTGCTTTTTTTTTTTTAACTAAAAATGCCTTTATCTTTTTTATTGAAGTGTAACATACAGTGTTATATGTTAGTTTCAGGTGTACAATATAATGATTCAATAATCCTATACATTTCTCTGTGGTTATCAAAATAAGTGTAGTCTTAATCCCTTTTATCTGTTTTACCTATCCTACCTACTTCCCTCCTGGAAACCACCAGTTTGTTCTACATATTCAAGCATAGGGTTTTCCATTTTTGTTTTTGTCTCTTTTTTCATTGCTTGTCTTAAATTCCACATAACCCCTTACACCTGTCAGAATGACTCAAACAAAAATCACAAATGTTGAGTGTTGGTGAGGATGCCTGATGCACTGTTGGTGGGCATACAAATTTGTACAGCCACTGTGGAAAACAGTATGGACTCTTTCCATCATTTGGCTGTTGTAGCTAATGCTGCCATAAGGGTAGGGTGCATGTATCTCTTTGACGCAGGGCTTTTTGGATAAATGCCTCGTATTGCAATTGCTGGGTCATAGGGTAGCTCTATGTTGAACTTTTTGAGGAACCTCCATACTGTTTTTCACAGTGACTATGCATTCCCACCGAGAGTGTAAGAGGGTTCAAAGTTCCTCAAAATATTAAAAATAGTATTACCCTGTGGTCCAGTATTTCCACTACTGGGTTTTAACGAAAGAAAATGAAAACACTAATTCAAAAACATATATGCACCCCTATATTTGTTGCAGCACTTTTTACAATAGCCAAGATATACAAGTAACTCAAGTGTCCATCCACAGATGAATGGATAAAGATGTGGTGTGTATATAATATATATAACATTTATCCATTCATCTGTGGATGTGTGTGTGTGTGCACACATATATATAATGGGATATTACTTCACCATGAAAAAATGAGATCTTGCCATTTACAACAATATAGATGGAGCTAGAGGGTATAATGCTAAATGAAATAAGTCACAGAATGACACCATATGATTTCACTCATAGAATTTAAGACATAAATGAAATTGACTGCTTTGTAATATTTACACAGAAAGGCTTAAAGTCCAGGTATACTATTTCCTCTCATAATTGTTATCAAAGACTTTTCTGGAATAAGATATTTAGTTATGCCCCCCAAAATCATATAACCCCTCCTATATTATACCCTATTAATTAGTTGCCTGAAAGAAAGATTCATACAAAATCCATCTTCTGATTGATGAGCAAATAGCTGTGTGCTCCCCAAGATTGTACTTGGATGTCTGTCATCAATTTAAATATTTTTTGTTGAATTATAAAATGTTATTAAAAACATTTATAAATTCAACAGATGAAAATGGAGACTTACACTGGTACTAAAATAAAAGTAATTTAAAATAGTATTTCAACTGCATTTCCCCTCAAATACTTTTTTCACTAATATATTTCTTCTGAACGGTCTACTGGCTTTGTCCATTTTTTAATTTCCATGTCAATGTTTTCAATTTCTGAGTTGACAGTTCTTTATATAACAAACATCTTAACATTCCGTCTCTCAATTTTGCAGAAAATATTTGATTAATTGCTTGACATTTTAAAGGATTTAATATTTACAGTTAAAGCACTGAAGAATTCCTTTGTGACATATTTCTGTTGCCTCTAATCTTTGTTCTCCACACTTTCATTTCTAAATATTTAATTTTATTTTAATATTTCTGTGATTGAACTTGTTCTTTTGTATACCTAGATTCAACCCAGTGGATAGAAAAGTCTGCTCTACTCATTATTATGATAAAGACACTCTCTGCCCTCTTACTGATCTTAATAATTTTAATTTAGTTATTGCTAATTAATTAAGAAAGGAAGACACACAATTACCTTTTGTAGCCAATATGATTATATCCCCAGGAAAGCCAGTGTAGTGAGAGGAACAAACATGTAAACTGACTACAAAAAAGTAAATAACTTGAATGATACACAAGGAAAATTTCATGGGTACCTAAAATACAGTAGCAAATTTGGTCTGGGATAGTTAGAGTGGCTTCATGGGGGTGGGGGATGGAATAGATGTTATAGTTCAATATATGTGAACTATGTATGATGAATATATCAATATATGTGAATATGGTGTTTCCATGTGGAGTGATGAGAAAGGTCTGGAAAAAGATACTGGTGATGGTTACATAATCTTGTAAACATAATTAACTCCATTGCTTTGTACACTTCAGTGGTTAAAATAGAAAACTTTTATGTTATCTATAACCACAATGTTTATAATTAATAATGGAATGTACCAAAACCCATTGAATTACAGACTTTAAATGGGTGAATTATGAGGCAGGTAAATTTTATATCAATAAAGTTTGTTTTTTTTTCCTTGAAAGAATGGCTGTACAGGGCTGATGGTATTTGATTCTCAAAAGACTGGAAGGCGATTACCAGATAGGAGGGGAAAAAATGTTTTTTAGGTAAGAAAAGCTATCTTTGGTATGGGGATTTTTCTTTTCAGAAAATGTTATTTTCACTATATTTCTGTAAACCATGTTCATAAGTCCAGAGCCATTAACCTTCTTTTAAGCACAAATTTTGAGTCCGGAAAGTGACTAGTGTCCAAAAAAGAGCCTAACCTAAATATTTTAAGATTTAAGGGCCTGGAGAAGCTCTGCGGAGCAAACTTAATAAAGACAGTCATCCATCTTCATTTCCTTGTGTCTGACATAGGCTGTCATTCATAATAACTAGGCAATTCTGCTCCCGGATCTTTTTGTAATAAGAAATGTCCTACAGTTCTTCCATTAGAAAGATCCACGTAATAACCAAATTAAAGAAGAGTCTAGGCTAGGGGCTCCGGGGTGGCTCAGCCAGTTAAAGGACTGCCGTGGGCTCAGGTCATGACCCCAGGGTCCTGGGATGGATCAGGTCCAGCTTCCTGCTCAGTGGGGAGTCTGCCTCTCCCGCTCTCTCTCTCTGCCCTTCTCCCCCACTCATGCTTTTTCTCTTTCTCCCTCTCTCTCAAATAAATGAGTTAAATCTTAAAAAAAAGAAAAAAAAAAAGGAGTCTAGAGATGCCTGGGTGGCTCAGTCAGTTAAGCATCTGTCTTTGGCTCAGGTCATGATCCCAGATGGAGTCCTGCATTGATCGGGGTCCTTGCTCAGCAGAGAGTCTGCTTCTCCCTTTCCCCCTGCCTGCCGCTATCCTACGTGTGCACTCTTTCTCACTATCTCTCTGTGTCAAATAAATACATCTTAATAAATAAATAAAATAAAATAAATAATAAAATAGTCTAGGCTAATAGGTGATGAAGACATTTGGATAAATTTTAAGAATTGTAACTTTTTTTTAATTGAAGTATAAAAACATACATTGTTGTATCAGTTTCAAGTGTACAATATAAGAATTGAACCCTCTGTACATTACTCAGGGCTCATCACCATAACTTTACTCCTAATCCTGTTTTATTTCACTCATCCCCTCACTCCTCTGACAACCACAAGTTTGTTCTCTGTATTGAAAAGTCCACATTTTTTGTCTCTTTTATCTCTCTTCATTTGTTTGGTCTCAAATTCCACATATGAATGAAACCATATGGTATGTGTCCTTGTCTAATTTACTTCATTGAGCATTATGCCCTCTAGGCTCATGCAAGCCTTTACAAATGGTAAGATCTCATTCCTTTTTATATATTTTATTCCTTTTTATATTCCATTATATAATATACACACACACCATTACTTATGGTGCATATATACACACATACACACCCCCGCACCCCACATCTTCTTTATCCATCCATCGATGGACAGTTGAGTGCCTCTGTATCTTGGCTATTGTAACTAACATGACAATAGACATAGGGGTGCGTATATATATTTTGCTAGTGTGTTCAAAGAAGAATGGTAACTTATGAAACTTCCAAAGTGTTCATCTGGTTACTCAGGACTACCATGTTTGTCCTTGAGTCTGTTAAAATTCTTGCCTTTACCACTCATTTCCCAACACTGGGTCCTAAATGGCTAAGGGAAAAACTCTGAAGTTGAACAGTTCAGATCTCTTCCTCTAGCCAGCGGTCATGCCTGAAATCCAGCTAAGTATTACCAGTGCGTGAGATAGCCAAGGATTCAGAATAGGCCACTTAAGACATCAGATATTCCAAGAAAATGAGGATTTTTCCTTCAACACCAACACAATGATTACATGCTCCAGTAAAAACACGGAGTCTTGGTACTTGGTATCACCATGTATTACCTCTGTAATAATGCATTCGACTAAACTCCATTTCCTCATTGTTAAAGCAGAGTTCTTTACACCTGGGACATTGACATTGAAACAAAATAAAAGAATACATCTATTTAATTCCTGATGTGCCCTACAAATAACAAATCACTGGATCATCTTTTAAATCTTTTTCTGGGGTGCCTGGGTGGCTCAGTGGGTTAAGCCTCTGCCTTCCGCTCAGCTCATGATCCCAGGGTCCTGGGATCAAACCCTACATCGGGCTCTCTGCTTAGCAGGGAGCCTGCTTCCCTTCCTCTCTCTGCCTACTTGTGATCTCCGTCAAATAAATAAATAAAATCTTTTAAATCAATAAAGCTCTTTTTCCTTTGGCCCATTTTTAATTGTGTTAAAATATGCATGACATAAAATTTACCATTACAACTATTTTAAGCATACAATTTAGTCCCATGAAGTACGTTAAGCAATATATTGTCATTTTAAGTTATTTTCACTTTTTATTATGGATTTTAAAAGCATACAGAAGCAGAGAGAAGTGTAAGCAACACTTAGTTCTGCAATGTACCCATCACTCAGCTTCAGAAGCCAAATGCTTCTGGGTCCCCAGAATCAATCCCACTTACTCACCATGGATGATTCTTCTAGTGCATTGTTGAATGCAGTTTGCTAATACTTCGTTGAGAATTTTTGCATCTTGTTCACATAGTTTCCTTTTTTTTTTTTTCTTGGTAGTGTGTTTGCCTGGTTTGGGTTTCCCTTGTTATTAGGGAAATGATAGTCTTTCAGAATGTAGTTAGAAGCTTTCCTTTTTCTTCTGTTTTTTTTTTGGGGGGGGGGGATGGTTTGAGGAGAATAAGTGTTAACTCTTTTTTAAATGTTTGGTAGAATTTATCTGTGAACTCATCTGGTCTTGGAATCAATGTGAGTTTTTAATGATTGATTCCATTTCATTACTAGGAATTGATTTTAGGTTTTTCTATTTCTTTCTGACTCTGATTTAGAGGATTATATGTTGTGAGGAATTCAGCCCTTTCTTCTACTTTGTCCACTTCGTTGTTATATGATGACCAGTCCTATTTCATCTCTATTGCTATCCACTTCCTGCCCATCTCCTAGATTATTATCCACTTCCTACTATCCACTTCCTGCCCATCTCCTAGATTATTTCAAAGAAAATCATATTGTTTAATCTACAGATACTTCAGAATGGGTTATAAAAGATGAATACTTGTTTTTTTGTAAAAAACATAAACACAAACTATCATTTTATCCAAATACACAATAATTCCTTAAGGTTTGTGTACAAATTTCCCTTAGTATTTCATAATTCATTTTTTCTTTTTTTTTTTAATTTCTTTTCAGCGTAACAGAATTTATAGTTTTATACCACACCCAGTGCTCCATGCAATGCGTGCCCTCCACAATACCCACCACCAGGCTCCCGCCCCTTCAAAACCCTCAGGTTATTTTTCAGAGTCCATAGTCTCTCATGGTTCATCTCACCCCCAATTTCCCTCAACTCCCTTCTCCTCTCCATCTCCCCATGTCCTCCGTGTTATTTGTTATGCTCCGCAAATAAGTGAAACCATATGATAATTGACTCTCTCTGCTTGACTTATTTCACTCAGCATAATCTCTTCCAGTCCCGTCCATGTTGCTACAAAA
>PISX010028305.1:0-21762 GCA_004024625.1 Mellivora capensis | reverse complement strand
CTTTATATCTCCATCCATTTTGAATGTCAGTCTTGCTGGCTAGAGTATTCTTGGCTGCATGTTCTTCTCATTTAGTGCCCTGAATATATCTTGCCAGCCCTTTCTGGCTTGCCAGGTTGCTGTGGACAGGTCTGACGTTATTCTGATGGGCTTTCCTCTGTACGTAAGGAGCTTCTTTGTCCTAGCTGCCTTCAAGAGATTTTCTCTAGAATTATAATTCCTCATTCTTACTATCAGGTTTCCCGAGGTGTTTCGAGAATCTAAAATCTTGGGGGGGGGGACCGTTCTGCCTCTAGTAGATGAACGCTGTTTCCATTTGCGATATTTGGAAAATTTTCATGAAGAACGCGTTTGACAATATCTTCTAGACTTCTTTCTTTCTCTTCCCCTTCAGGTATTCCAATAATTCTGACGTTGGAACGTTACATGGCATCATTTATTTCCCTGATTCTGTTTTCGTGGTTTGTAAGCTGTTTGTTCCAGGCTTCCTCCTGATTCTTTCTCTCTATCTGTTTTTCCTCCAGATCACTAATTCTATCCTCTGTCTCAGTTACTCTAGCTTTTAGAGAATTTAGATTAGATTGGAACTCATTGAAAGCCTTGTGAACATCATCCTTGGTGGCTTTCAGTTCTGCCCTAATATTGTGAACATCATCCCTGGTGGCTCTCAGTTCTGCCCTAATCAATTCCATTTGGTCGTCCATGGCTTTCTCCAACCTCCCTATTGCCTGGATAATTGTTAGCCTGAATTCCCTTTTCGACATAATGTCTATGTCGGTAGCCATTAGCTCTGTTGCAGAGGGCCCACCCTCTGAATTTTTCTTCTGTTGGGCATTCCTCCTCCTAGTCATTTTGGTGAGAGTTGGCTGAATGGTTGTAGCTGGATGTATCGACCTTGGTGCAGTGAAGGTGCACCCTGGAATGCTTCTGAGCAATCAAGAGTCCCCACCCAAATGAAAGAAAAAAAGAAAGATAGAAAGAAGAAAAAGAGAGAAAGAGAGAGAGAGAGAGAGAGAGGCAGGAAAAAGAAAGAAGGATAAAAGAGAAGGCTCAGCCCAAATGGGCCCCAAGGTAAGGTTTGGGAAGTATACAAACAAATACAGAGAAACAAAAAAGACTGATAAAAGTAAATTACCAGAGAAGAAAAAAAAATATGTACATATTTATGTAGAAGCAAAACAAAGAAACAAACAGACAAACAAAAAAAAGAACCTCGTCAAAAAAACCCTAAGTATAAGATTTATAGAGTACCAGGACAAACACAAGTATACAAAAATACTGGTAGGAGCAAAAGATGGGAGAGTGGTTGTAAATTCTCATTGTGGGCAAGGAAGGTTATTTTGTTTCTTCCTGGATGTATCTTGATATCTTTTTTAAAGGATACAACTTTCCTAAGATATTAGGGGATTAAAAATTGGTTTACCTATAGGGGTAGCATTGATTGGGGAAAGGGGATTACCTTAAATTTTAACTCTATATGAATATTAGCAAATAAAAGTAAAGAGAAGAATGATCTAAACTAAAGTGAAATTAAAAAATATATATTAAAAAAATAGAAAAGCAAAAGAAAAACATGGGTATATGTATCAAAAAGTTCAGGTTAAAAGGTTATTATGGAATTTGATGTACTGAACATCTCACTGTGATGGTGAATAGGCTAGAAAAATCTATATAAAAATTAAAAAGTTAAAAAATTTTTTTAAATGAAACAGAATAGTGGGAACGAATTAAAATGAAACGTATCTATGAAGCAGTAGTTATTGTTGTCTTCTCGGCGGATTGGCTTTCTGGGGGAGGGGCCTGCCGCATGGGTTTTCAGGCGGTGTTTCCTGAGTTAAGTCCTCCCGCCCCCCTCCAGGGGGTGTGCTCTGAGGAAACCAGGTCTTTAGGCTTTTTTTCTCTGGTGGTTTGTATGTCTGTTCATTTGTTTTCTCTCCCCTTGGCAGCTCCCGATGGTTCTTGGAGGTTTAGAGGAAAGCAAACTGCACCCAGACCTCCCTCCTAGAGAGAAGTCCCAGTCAGTTCCCCTCTGGGTGCTGCAGAGCAGGTTCCCAGCCACGATCTCTGGGGACACCTGTGTGTCCTGCTTGTACTCAAAACCACAAGCGGCAGCTGTCTGGGCAGCTCCAGACCACCAGAGAGTTTCCAAGCAGGGAAGGCACACAGAGATTTTCCTGCTGGCTCTAGTTGGGAGCGATCAGACTTTCTGGGTCCTAGAGAGCCCCCCGCTGGTGCCCACGCGCCTCTCTCAGGGGAAGGGGTGGAGCGCATCTCAGGCTCTGCTAGCGTGGTGCCGCACACACGTGCGGACTGCAAAAGACTGTTTCTGCTCCGGGAGGGTCCCAGCCCCTGCCACACGCCAAGCGCCCTTAGGAGGTCTCCTCACAGCTCAGAGACCAAGACCTGGTTTCTCCGCTGCACTCTCTCCGGCTCAGTGCCAGGGGTGTCTGCCCTCTGTGGGGGACTTAAGCCCCTGTCCCTAACAGTTCCAATTCCCACAATTTCACCCTGCGATCTTTTCTCTTTTTGAGTGCTTTTTATCAGTCTTCAAGTTAATGCTGGTCCCCAGGCGCAGGGGACTCTCGTATTGGGGTATTACTTCCCAATGCTTTTCCTCTGTTGGCTCCCTCCCACTTTTGTTTATCTTCCTGAACCAGTCCAGCATTCCCACTCCCCTTTACCAGCCCACTGGCATCTTCTGCCCCCGTAAAGATCCTGATGAGTAGAATTCTGATCTCAGGCTGGTTTCATGGGTGATCGGAGTTCCTTGGTAGGTAATCAGCTCACTTTAGGGGACAGGTTGAACCAGAGCCTCCTCCTAGTTCCCTGCCATCTTGCATCCCTCCTGAAGTTTCCTCTTTATATCTGGAGCTGACTGACTGGCAAAGGCAAGATTTACTGCCCTCTGATTTTCGGGTGCCTCAAGTTCGATCGGGCTATACATTTTATAAGCTTCAATAAGCCTTTCTAGAAAAGCCCCTGGAGATTCATTCATACTTTGAGTCACCACACTAATTTTGGATAAGTTTATGGGTCTCCTCGCAGCCACATGGAGGCCTCACAGCTGAGCCTGGCAGTAGAAACGTAGGCTCTCCCTACCTTTATCAGACTTTGGGTTCCAGTCGGGGGGTTCCTTTGGGCAGTAGTCCTCCCCATTTGCTGGGGATCGAGGTTGCTGCCAAGTCGCTCACTTATCACGTTATGGGTCTCTTGCATAATGCAATCCCTCTCTTCTTCATTAAAGAGGGCCATAAGGAGCTCCCGAAAACCCACCAGGTAGGCTGGTGGGTAAGAAAGACAGTTTCCAAGAGACTAATTAAATTCTGAGGGTGGGCAGAGGAGGATTTATATTGGGCCTTCCAGTTATAGATATCAGAAGAGGAGGAAGGGATATAGGTTAGGTGGCGGTGCCCTCTCCCATCTGGTGGAGCGACCGCATGGAGAGGCAGCATCGGGAAGAGGAAGGACCAGGGTCGTCCTACTCAGTGGTCCCATTGGTGGATCCAGACCGTATATGAGGTGGATTAGTAAGGGTGTCCTGAGACTGGGAGTCAGGTTTGGGGGACGGATAAGGAGGGACACAGAGGACATAAAGAATCTATGTCCTCTGTGTCTGACGGAGGCAGGATAGTCTTCCTTGGTTCCCCCTCATCTTTATGTTCTGGTTTTCGTGATCTAACCTGCTTTAGAGAGAGAGAAATGGCTATATTAGTAGGGGGAAGGTGAGACTTGAGCCACGATGGTGGCTCTTTCACTAGGTATCACCGGGCCACAATGTACGGTATTTGGTCCTGATGGAAATCAAAGACCTTACTCTGGGTAGAGTAGATTTGGGCCAAGGTAAACGTTCCTTCCGGTGGGCACCCTGTGGAGAAAGTGGGCCATTCCAACTGGCAGAGTGTTTTTTAGTTTTCCTGAGTAAACCTTGTCACCCGAATGGGTGGCTTTACCTTGAAAATCCTTGAAATGCTGGAGAATAAGACTCAGGGGTGTCACAGATCCCTTACTCCCTGCTTGCCCCATTGCTTCACAACCAACAACACAACAGACAACAAAAAGACAAGGCACAGACAACTGCAGACCCAGTGACGTTTTCTCAACCAGATATCAAGTCTAAGGGTGTGCAAGATATAATCCCAACTCAAAAACACAACCTCATGCTGGTGGGGATTTTCTCAGTCCCCTGACTACCTAGGGTGACTCGAGCCTCCTGGCAATCTCCCAGTGGAGGGATTGGGCGTCCTCGCATCCACTCCAGCCCTGGGGAGCAATGCTGTATCCAGCTTCTCCCCGTGGGCTATACCCTGGACTCTGCAACCAGACAGACAGACCAGATCCCGCAGAATCTTAACTCCAGAGGCTTTTCCCAGAAATTCTGATGCTGACTCAGTTCTCATCACTTGATCATGGGCGAGCCCCCAGAATGTTGGGGTCCAATATCAAAGGAGCGAGACTGATACAAATTGAAAGTAAGGCAAAGCTTTATTTTTATGCCAGGCATCAGAAGTCAGACTGACCGGCTAGGGCTGCCTCCAAAGAGGGCAACCCCGTCCCGATCTCACAGGCTGGTTTTATAGGGCATAACCACAGACCCAAGTTATGTGGCTTCAATTGTTAAGGAAATTACTCCCAGAATAAACACCTGGAACCGATACCAGGAACTACTGGGGTGTTTATTCCCGGAATGAAGTCTTTAGATGTAAACAACAATATGGATACCCAGGTGATATGGAGTCACTCTGGCTAAGCAGGCCCTGATAGTTAAACAGGATTTAACATTAAATCTGCCCTAACAGCAGCGATATTCATCTCACCTATTGGTGCTGCAAGCCTTCAGGGAGTAAAACAACACCACATACTGGAATCCAGAGCTGCTTACACAGGCCTGTCTCTGCTGCTTAGCAGAGATGCTTTTGCACTAGTTGAAGTACACTTGAGGATCAGAACAAGAGGTCCCTCCCTTTGAAGACCGTCATGAACGACTCACTCCTCTCAAATTTGCTGATAATAAAGGGCTGCAAAGCTTCAGAGTTTAGGGAAAACACTAAGTAGCATTCTTTTTATATTTATTTTGTAGGATCATGACCTGAGCTGAAGGCAGTTGCTTAACCTACTGAACCACCCAGGTGTCACCAACTCCAATTTCTATGGATTCCTGTGGCAGAGACCCACACCATACCTGCAGGGTGTTGGAGGCGTTGCCATGCTTCTGTTTTTTTTGCTTGACCCCTCCCAGGAAAGTGAATGCCCAACCATGCTGTGATTTAGGGTATAGGGCTACACAGAGCAGAAAGCCAGGTCCTGGCTTTGTGGTTTTCAGCCATTTTTTCCCTAACTGGTTTCTGGGAACTCTGAATAATTCAGGACACACCTGTTCTTCTATTGACCCCTGGGATTCTGAGATCATGCTGTCACAACTGGGATTCCAACCTGCTTCACCACTTGTACACTTGTAAGCCAGCAATGTCCCCCACAGTAGTAGACTCTAAGTGTTTCAATCATGCACTTCGTTGTTGATAACATCTTTGCAGTAGGCACCTCCCCTCTGCTGTATCCACAGCCATATCACCTGCACAACTTATTCCCACCCACACCACTTGAGCTCTGAAGCTGCCACAGGCATCACAGTGGGAGCTAGAGGAGCTCTTGAAGTGGTTCAGGATCTTCTGTGGCTGGTACTGTTGGTCCAAGAAATGAAAGTATCATCACCATGATTGACTTTTCTTGTCCCTCCTAAATAAGGAAATTTTTTCCCAGCATTCAATGTTCTCTGACTCCATAAAGCAATCCCTGGAAGGTCTTCCCTGAGAGGCAGGTCATGGGCACAGAGATCTGAGAGAGTACTGATTACTCACGGCTTACCAGTTGATGGAGAATTGCTCTGTGAGGCCTAAGCTCTTCCCTCCACAGGTCTATATCAGCCAAACAGTCCTCCTCACCTCAGCATCTCTCTGGTTCTCCTCCCTCTGCCCCTCCCCTCCTTCTTGTGCTCTTTTCCCTCTAATAAAGAAATAAATACCTAAGAAATAAATAAAAGATTGAGCTTAAATGTGTACATTTAGGCCTTCAAGACCTGGCTGGAAACACCCTCCTGTGTGTATTTCTTTGTCATCTTTCCTCTTGTGCTGATGGTGTCAGAGGTGCATGACAACCCAGGGAGTGAGAAGCCTGATGGTGGAGGGAATCTGCATTCCTAAAAGACCACATAAAGGATTTCAGTCTCCTAATTTGAAGAGCCACTCGGCACTGTCATGGGGGGAAATCTGCAGTGACATGCTACCAAAATTTGGGGAGTTACTTGGTAATTTAGCATAATGTAATATACCTACAACATGTTGAAATCACCAAGTTAACTTCAATATTTATCAGCCTAAATCCTTTAAAAATGAACAAAGAGGTACCTGGCTTCCTCAGACAGTAGGATACATGATCTCAGGTTTATGAGTTTGAGCCCCACGTCAGGCATAGTTAGTTTAAAAAACAAAATGAAAGGAAACAAAAGGATTTACACATGAGCAAAATCAATGAGGCTCAAACAATGGAGCTGGTTGGTGTTGGGATGCATCCAGACTCCTGTTCATTCAGCCACTGGGTACTGCACACTCAGATGGTACCAGTGCTTATCAGCCAACCAGGTTCTCCCTCTAAGAGCTCAGGGTCTAGAGGAGAAGATGGACAAACAAGAAACAAAACTGTGAATGAAAAGAGGAATTGTTCCACAGCAAAAGAGCAAGTGACTACAGCTAAGTCCTGAGCTCCACCAGGTGAAAGGTATGACAAGGTTATTCTGAGATGACACTGAGAATTCCTGTGGCAGGAAAAGGAGGAGAGAGCCCTGCACAAATCTGAGTGTATTCAGCCTGGCAGAGGACAGTATGGAGCAGAGGATCAGAGGAACACTTTGATGTTCCCAGAGTGGAGGTTAGAAAGGAGGCCAGCGTGGCCAGAGGAAGCTGAGGAAGAGAGCAGAGAAGGAGGGTAGGAGGGCCAGGGCTGGGGGCAGTTCAACAGTATCAGTGCCCTTCTCCCAGTGCTGTGTGACCACATTTCCCCATACTCAGTGGCTGAACCCAAAAACACTGTCAATCGGTCTCAGGGGATCAAGAATCAAGAAGTGCACAGCTGGGGGCTCCTTCCAGAGTCTCTATTTAGTTTGGGCTGTTTTCAACAACAAGAGAGGGCCTGCCTCACTGAGAACCTGAGCTCACTTAGGGGCATTGGCTATATATGGCCCAACTCAAAGACCTGAGTTCCTCTGTCTGTTGTTGACCAACAGGCTAGGCCACGTGCCTATGTCTGTGTCATGGTTCAACCTAAGAGCTTGTACTCCAGTATGAGGATCTGATAGAGACCATGGGTCAGAGTCAACATGGGGCTGAGCAATCAGCTTTTATAACTAAATCTCAGCAGGGCCTTTGGGTCATGTTGCCATGTTCTGTGGAATGTAAGTGAATCACTAAATACAGATCACACTCAGTGGAGGGGGTTACACAAGGAGGTTAACAGAGGATTTGGGGAACCAACGGTACCCCTGAGGGGAGAAGGTGATGATCCCTGCAGGGTCATCTGTGACCTTGCCCAGGATCAGATTGGTAGGAAGGTTTACCGGGCATGAACCCAGCTCTTTGAGTGTCCTCAAATCTGGGGACCTGGATACACCTAGCCATTCACTGGTGGCTCAGGAAAAGTTTGTCTAGAAGGAAGTGGCTATAGACATGGAAATGGTAGCGGGATGAGGGTGATCATTGATATCCTAGAAAGGAGACATCTCCCCATGTTCTTGTCTGAGGAGGACCCCAGATCATGGCAATCAACTGAATGGACATCACACCCTTTGGAAAAAAGGTAATGGCTTACATCACAGGAGGGCAGTCTCTATGGGTAAGGGTGGATTCTGACCATCAAGGGACAAGGATCCAATTACTTCTATAGGGTTTTCATTGAAAATTATAAGCCTAAGATCTTGGGAAGCTATTACCCAAGCTATTACCCTGTTCTTCTGGGACGCCAAAATGTGAGCACTGATGAACACATGTGTTCACATAGGAGAGAGTGTGCATGTACACACAAAAACACCCAAACCAATAGGGACTGTGCACTGGGATCTGACTAGTAGCAGATTCAAAGAAGTTGATAAGAGGAAGGAAATTTGGTTGGAGGTATTTTCTACATGTGACACCACGCCTCTAACGTCATAGGTATTATCCAACCTATGCCTATGGATATCTGGTAGAAGGATATGCTAGAATTACCTGTATTTTACAGAGAAGACCATCCCTGTCAGGCACAATGGTTTATTTAGTGTCAAAAGCAGGTATGAATAGAGAGTTGTGTCTGAAACCAGGTGTGTTTCCAAGCTGGGGCCCTGGCTGTACCCAGATCTTCCCTGGGGGCCTGTGGTAAGGGGATTGTTGGTGTCACTGTGTACAGATGTGGCCTTTCTTGCAGAATGGGGATAAGGAGATGGCAGACCAGAGGACTGTTTGTGTAGGTGTCCAACCAGGAGTGGACTATGGTAGGTGATTCCAGGCAGTGATGTCACTTCTTTGACCACAGACCCCAAAAGAACTTGGAACCCATGCAACCAGGCACCCAGATTCTAATGTAGTCCAGTATCAGTGTTAGTTGGCTGGAGACATCTGATATGGAAATATGTTCTCTTGATGCTTGCCTACTTCCTGGGGCTCTGGCTTCCAGAAACCCCAGGGGAGTGGTTTTTTCACATGCTGCAGGCATTGGCTCAAACCCACCCTCAACGCCTCAGCGCATTTGGCAAGAGGTGCCATAAGGTACTTATGTACTTATGTACATATGTACTTATGTACATAAGGTACTGATCAGACTAGGTGACGGCCACACCTCTGTACTATCAAAGGGCAGCCCCACCCCTTCCTCTTGAGTTTTAGGGAAAGAGGAACATGTGGGTGTTCCCGCCCATGGACTGGAGGAGGTTGAGCTCAGTGGATTCCCTGGTGATCCCTTCTTGTTCACGCCATCGTCATTATGGGCAGGGTGAAAAGAGGATTACTTTGGTACCTCTTATGTGTGCCAGAGCACATACGTGGCCCTGATAAAGGAGGGCCTTCCCTCTTCCCCAGGTTTGGGAGGCATTGTAAATTAGAGGGGCTTCTGGAATTTCATCCACATATCTGTTATCCCTGCATTAGGGTAAAGGTCTTAGAGCTTCTTCTGGAAAATGGGAAGATGTCCTGGGGAGATGTGGTTGGTGTGTGAGCACTGTGGGAGAGCATAGGGGGATGGAGGACAGCTTCAACCCCTAGAGTGTCATTCTCCATGCCTGCCCTCTCCCAGTCCTATCTCTACCTCAATTCTGGGACCCAGAACTGAGGATTTAGAAACAATAACACAGACGTCCTTTGGAACCTGGACACTGGATGCTCAAAGGGTGCTCAGGAGACCCAGTGAGAGCTCAGGTACCAGACATCCCACACATGTGGGATATTAGTGTCAGTGGAAGGAGACCCACTCATGGCACCTAGTGAATAAGGAAGCACATGGAAACAGGAGGTAACTTTTGAGCTATTGGGAGGGTCCTGGGTAGGCCTGGCTAGAGACAGACTCCCTTGGTTCCCATCTTGGTTGTATCTTCCCAGAGCAGTGACATGTGTAGTGAGGGTAATTAAGAGGCCAGACACCACACCTCCCTGGGCACATGCCGTTGAATTCAAGGGGAAAGTGGGCAAAGAGACAGGCTGAGGAGTGTGTCCATCTCCCCTGGGGAGGACAGAAATGCTCACACCATTGATCAAGGACCTACATTCATAGTGAATTTCTGCTACCCTTCCAACTGCGACAAGGTCTGTCTCAGACAGGACTGCCAGATCGCAGGTGAACAAGGAGTAGGACTGGTCTCTGACAGTAGCTGGAAGCCCAGGGCCTAGGTTCACACAGGGTTCCTTGGGATATTGGTTTGAGAGGGTGCCCTGTCCTCTGACTTCTCTGCCTACCTGTCTGTCCCTAAGACCATCTATTCCATCTTAAGCTCATTGCTGGAACAATAGGGATTTTTTAAATCCCCCAGAATTTCCCAGCCTGAAGAGGTTGCTGGCATACCTGGGTCTCAATATGCCAGGCTCAGACCCGGAGTGCAGTTCCCAGCTTCTGTTCTCATAGCTGCAACACCTAGAGCCCAAGGAGCCAGAGGCTGGGGATGAGGAGGACTGGGGTTGACAGATGTGGGCCTGAGGAGGAGACAGGGTGGGCCACACTGAGTAAGCCTCCACAGATTGTAGTTGGGCCAAGAGAAGTGAGTAGTCTCAGATCCCTGTCCCCCTGGGCTTCAGATGGGGAGACCTTCCAGGGATTGGGTCTTGAACACAGACCACATTGAGTGATGGGAAGTTTCTTTTATGTATGAGGCAAAAGGGAATTCGGTCATGCTGATGATACTTTCTCTTCTTGGAGCTACAGCACCAGCCCCAGAGCAAGATCCTGATCCACCTCAGGAACTCGTCCCATCACCCGTTCTCGTACCTGCCGCATCTTTGGAGCCTGAGCTGGTCCACCCCATTCCTGCTGCTTTGGCTCACCTGTCAGGATGACCAGTGACACCACCTGCCCTGTTGATCCCAGGGCAGGTGGTAGTCAGGGCTCTAATTCACTCTCCTGAGATGGAAGAGTCATCAGCCCTTTTGCCTGGCCTGGAGGTCCAGCAGGGTCCTGCCCCTGCTCCTCGGATGCCTGAATGGCCTGAACCACCAGCTGCCTAAATGTCACAACCAGCCTCAGCCCCTGTGCAGCAGCTGGTGCAGGCTGCACCCCAATCAATGCCTTCCCCTTACCTGTCATTGACTTCTTTGTAATATTTGTGTTTTGTATATACCTGTACAATGCCTTAATAGATTTTGTTCATTAAATAAGGTAGAATTTCAGTTTACATAAAATTTTATTCAAATATTTTTAATGGTATATCGAGGTCTCATTAGGTACATTTAGAGTTTGGCACAACCATTTACTTCTACAACATTTCCATCTCAGAGACATCTGTGCTACTAATCACTCATTCTTCATTCCCTCATCCCAGTCCCTGCAATCACTGCTTTTCTCTCTGCCTCTGGTACTTTACCTCGTCTTGGATTTTCATGTGCCTGGAATTCTATGATATGGCCTTCTGTGTCTGTCTGCAGAACATAAGAGTGATTCTCAATTTTTAATTGTTTTATACAAATAACATTTTATTACAAAAGTATGTTCCTGAAAGAACAAAGATGGGAAGCCCCAAAGTGAACTATTTTCATTATCTGTCATAGGTTTTCCTTTTATAAGGATGCCTTGAAAAGTAGAAACCACAAGAGAAATGTCTGGGTCCATGAAACACCTTTAATTTTTCATTTTCCCGGGTAGTCTACATTTAAACTAGGCTAATAGGCATATTATAAAATATTAAAGTCATATCTTAAATCCTCTCATTTATTGCTAACAAGTTAGGTAATAAAGTAAACATTTCTTTAGGTTTTATCCAGACTATGTTTATGTAGTAAATAATGATTTAAATATGAAAAAAAAGAAGGCAGATTCCTTCTACCAAGAAATAATCACCCATAACACACGGTGTCCGTCTTCCCTGCCTTTCCCTCTAAGCATAGCGTGTGTGTGTGTGTGTCTGTGTGTGTGACAGAGTGAGTCCCTGAAGGTTCCAGGGCTGCACTTTTGTTCTACCTGATGTACCCACAGTGGACAGGCACTATCACTGCTGTCCTTTTGGACATTCTCAGTGACAGTACACAGTAGCACCATCTGATAAACATCTAAGCCATTTCCATTTATTTGACTCTAATGATGTAAGTGATAATCATGTCTGTGACATGAATCTCTGTTTCTCTACAAATAATTCCTATAAACACCAATACTAGAACACAATTTAACCACATTTTGGGGACACTTACTGATGGTTCCTCTATGCTTTCTTTATTAAGGAGAAGCATTGTTTGGAAAGGAGAGATCCCAGATTCTATAGATGAGACCTGAAATCATGAGGAGGACAAGACAGCAGTGATGTCATCGGGGTATTAAGAGTGACTGTAGAGCATGGAAGAGTCTGCCCACAACTCCCCTCATATGTCCTCTCCCACAAGCTTCCCTGCCTTGTGTCCTGAAAGACATCTCTGGTCCTCCCCTCATATGTCCTCTCCCACAAGCTTCCCTGCCTTGTGTCCTGAAAGACATGTCTGGTGACATGCTCAAGCAACTTCAGCCCCTTGTGCTCCTTAACTCATATCCTAACTAGAGCAACCAGATCTTACTCCAGACCAACAGAAGGGCACAGGCCCGGCAGCTCCTCTCAGCTTCCTCCCTGTACTTCCTGACTGAACCCTATCCTCTCAGGGAGGAACCTCTAAGGACAGTGCAGGTCAGTGGGTTACAGAGAAGTTTTCATCCAGATGTATTTTTAGTGGCAACTGAAAGAACCACTTGAACTTGTGTGAGCAAGACAGGCCTTTACAAAAAACATTGGATGGTCATGGAAGCTGCAGGATGGACAGAGCCTCAACCAGGGCCTTTGGAACTGGACATATCTCATCCACAACCCCTCAGGATGCTTTAGCAGTGACCCCCTGATCCTGCCAAACCTAACCTTGCTATCCCTCAAGTTAAGCCTGTCTAAGAGAGGGGACTGTGCTTCCTGCTGAGACCCCTCTCCTCCCCCAAGTCAGATAAGGGGGAGTCCACTTAATCTGACACTCTATTAGAGGCCATCGTCATTAATTCCTGTCTTCTCTGCCATCGGATGGAGATAGCCAGCACGGAATGTATCCTCAGAGAGAGGACATTTAGGGCTCCCCCTGCAGGAAGGGAATGAAACACCAGTGAGTGGGACTCAGTGAGAAAGGATAGCTCTGAGCACTAGGGAAAGGGCTGCCATGGTCCGGAGGCTGCCATATTGGTCAGTGACACAGGCTTTGTGTTGGGAGTGGCCAGGGTTCGTCCAACCAATAGGTCCATCAAAAACCAACATGACATCCATAAAATACTTTCAACTCCAACCACGAAAAGGCAGTGGGAGCCAGGCAGCCAAGGAGGCCTAAGATTCTTGGTACCAAAGATTACAGAGTGGGGAAAAAGTGGGACAGGCTAATGGAATTTGTGGGCATCTAGATTCCCTGCTTTGGGGAGAAAGATCCCCATCAAAAGGCACCCCCATATTTGTTCCAAAAACAGGTGACAGTTCAGCATGCTCCAGCCTGTCAGTCTCCACAGTGAGGATTGTCCATATCCAGGACAGAAGCTCTGGGTAACATCCTGTCCCAGGGCTGGCCTGGGTCTGATGGATGAGCCCCAGTGTTGTGGGATCCCATACTGGAGGGGATGAAGGCTTTCTGGAAAGACAACTGTGTCAGGGGATCCTGGATTGCCAGGCTGATGGGACATAGTAAGGCAGAGACCCAGAGCCCATGAAAGCAATGTGCTTCCTGTGGGATAATTTTAGCAGGTAAAGCTAAGGATTACTGAGTATCTTTTTAGATCATGTATCACGTCAGGCAATACCCCTAACAATTCCATGTGGAAAGTAGAAATGCTGCCTCTGTTTGATGAAGAAGGAAACCAAGGTTTTAAGAAACTGCACTTTTCCATGATCCACATTGAGTCACAGGCAGGATTTGAATCCAGGGCTTGCCAGCGTTGTAGGCCCAACCTCTCAAGTAGTTTACATCCAGATGCTTGAGAAGAGACTTCTCAACCCTGAGGTTACATGAGCCTTTGTAACCAGGGAGAAACCTCCTCCTACCCAGACAAAGACGGCTGGTACTCGGAGAGTCCTCAGTGCCGAGGCACAGCATCATCAGACAACAGACCCAGGACAACCCCAAGTCAGAGGTGGAACCACTGCCCCTTGAATTAAGTGAGGTCTCCAGGCCTGGGGGTTGGATGTGGAGATTTGTGCACCTCTTAGTTCCAGGAGTGAGCCATGTGGATGGTACACAGAGTCCAATGGCAGAGACATAGTAGTTCTATTCCCTGATCAGCCTCTTTGTTGCTGGGCGACCACAAGCAGGGTTCTGAAGCTACAGATTGCATCCTTAAATTGGAGAATGTAGTGGGTACTGCTAAGTGGGATGTAGAAAGAAACGACTCGTACAGTTCCTGCCTGGTGCCTGGGAGCACGTGTGGAGTCCAGAGGAAAGACATCCATGTCAGTGACCAATTTACCCATGTACCTGTTCTTCCACTTGATGATTCTGGTGTCATCCTTAAGAAACAGATGCCAAAGCTAAGGTCAGGGAAGATTTCTTCTTAGGCTTTCTTCTCTGAGGTTTATGGTTTTGGCTCTTGAATTTAGATCTGTTACCCATTTGAGGTTCATTTTCTGCCTATCTGAAGGGAGGGTCCATGGACCTTCATTCAGTCATTTATAATTTTATGTATTGGTAGTTGTAAGAACGGATGTGGTTTAGTCACTGTACTATCTTAGGTTGTCACTTGTAGGGAGTTGTCAATAGATCAGCAAGAATCTGTAGAATAATATGTATTCTCTCCTTGAAGAAATTCGCTGAGATTGTGAAGGAAGTCCAAAAGGAGGTTAACTTATATCGTCTGTGGGGGTGGAGCATTGTCAGTGTCCTTGTTAAGAGTACAAAACACCCCTCTGGCGGCAACAGGAGACATTGCAGGACTTCTCTGAACTGTGCAAAACAAGCCACAGTCAATGTTGGGCATCTTCAAGGATTCACAGAGAGATCAAAACAGTTCCATAAAATTCAACATTTTGGAGCATGTGTTCTAAGAAATCTGTGGAAAATGGGCTTTTCCCCAAATGCACTACTTCAAGAAATATTTTCAGAGTAGCTGAGTCAGGCCCTGGGTTCCAGCATAGAAAGTAGGGAGAATGGTGGATGCTTCCCAAGAGGCACCTGGTGTATGGTGGGATAGTGTGGGAAATAACTGGTCCACACAACAGCTCTGTATATCTGGTTGAAAGAAAGCAGTAAAAGAAAACAAAACATATTATGGATCCCTTTGCTTACTCTAGCCATAAAACATTTTAGACAATTTGAAAACTATCATTCAATGTATTTGTATCCTCTTTTCCCAGTTAGAAGGCATAAACATATTCTCAGCTTATTTTTTCACTTATTAGGAGAAGATAGTGTCCTATATTGATCCCTTAATGACTCTACAAAAATCCTGTAGAACTAAAGATAGATTTAGTCCTAAACTTAAGGACACAGATTCTGTATACAAAAATGATTTTCATCTCTATACACGAATAACGTGCAAACAAACAAGGACAGAAATTAAGAAAATAATTTTAATTTATAATCACTCAAAAAGAATAAAATACATAGGAATTACTTTAAAGTGGATGTGAAAGACCTGCATACTGAAAATTTAATCATTAATGAAAGAATTTGAAGAAGACAGAATTAAGTCTGGAGACATTCCATGCTAATGGAGCCCTAGAATATATGCAATGCAAAGATCCACACTGCATAAAGCAATCTAAATATTCAGTGCAAACCCCATCAAGATCTAATGGCATTTTTAGAAATAAAAAAAAAAAATATCCTACAAATAATACCGCAGAAGGCCCTGAATAGCCAAAGCGATCTGGAAAAAAAAAAAAAATCTGGAGGCATCATTCTTTCTGAATTCAAAATTATTACAAAGTTGTAGAAATGGAAATCATATGGTATCGGACTACAAGCAGACACACAGATCAATGGAACAGAGCAGAAACCCCAGGGAAAAAACCCACACATATGTAGTTCATTGATTTACAACAAAAGCTCCAAGAATATAAAATAGGGATGCAACAGTCTCCATAATAAGTGCTTTGAAAACGCTGGGCAACCTCAAGTAAATCAGTGCAACTGGGGACGCCTGGGTGGCTCAGTTGGTTAAGCAGCTGCCTTCGGCTCAGGTCATGATCCCAGCGTCCTGGGATCGAGTCCCACATCGGGCTCCTTGCTCAGCAGGGAGCCTGCTTCTCCCTCTGCCTCTGCCTGCCACTGTGTCTGCCTGTGCTCCCTCTCTCTCCCTCTCTCTCTCGCTCTTTCTCTCTGACAAATAAATAAATAAAATCTTAAAAAAAAAAAAGCAGTGCAACTGAATGTCTATCCCACCTGATCCACACAACGAAGTCACAATGTGGCAAGGACTTCAACAAAACAACTACACCCATAAAATAGCAAGCTGGAAATTGGTCAGAATGTTATTAACACCCCTGCCTTTTTATAGTGATCTCCATGACCAAAATTTGAACTCCAGATTGTGAGATCTAGAGTCAGATGTTGTGCTGACTGAACCAGACAAGAACCTATTAAAATTATTCAGCACAGAAGTGTCAGAATAGATCTATTCATTCACCCCTTGACAAATTTTTTTTGGAAGAATGTTTCCAGTGTTCCTTCTTGACACTGATTTTTTGATTTGACATCAGAAGCACAAGCTACAATGAAAACTGGAACTGTATCAAACTCAAAGCTTTCAGTACAGCAAAGGAATTCTCTAGTCATCAACACATTGAAAAGAACATACAGAAGAGGAGAAAATATTTGCAAACTACCTAACCGATAAATGTCTCATATTCAAAATATTGAAGAACTCATACAACTCAGTAACATAAAAACAGATAGCAGTTACAAGATGTGCAGAGTTCAGACTAGATAATTTTTTCAAAGAAAACACACAGAGGGCCAACAAATACAGAAAGAGATATTCACCACCACTTATCGCCAGGTAAATGCAAATCAAAGCCCAAAGTGATGTCACCTGTCACTTGTCATCTGTCAGAATGACTAGTATCCAGAAGAACAAACAAGAATTTTGGCCAAGATGTGGAGGAAAGGGAACTGTGTTCTATTGGGCTCTAGTGGGATGGTAAATGGGCTCTGTTGTTAGGACTGTAAATGGGTGCAGCCACTATAGAAAACAGTGTCAAATTTTCTCAAAAAATTAAACAGAGGGGCACCCAACTGACACAATCAGAAGAGTGAGTGACTCTTGATCTCGGGGTCATGAGGTTGAGCCCCAAACCTGGGGGTAAAGAGTACTTAAAAAAATGGATATAGAATAACCATATCATCCAATAGTTCTCCTCTTACGTATTAGAATGGAGCCAAGTCTTCTCTCTTCTACAATGTAGGTGTATGGGGTTCCTCAATGGCTCAGTTGTTAATCATTTGCCTTTGGATCATGTCATGATCCCAGGGTCCCAGGATTGAGCCCCACATTGGGATCCCTGCTCAGTGGAGAGTCTGCTTCTCCCTCTCCCATTCCCCCTGCTTGTGCCCTCTCTCTCTGTGTGTTCTTTACTCTGTCAAATAAATAAATACAATCTAAAAATAAATAAATAAAATAAAATGAAGGTGTATAGTTTGATGTGCCCCACTGTTTCATTCCAGCACTGAGAGTCTCTGCTCCTTTGAAGTAGACTGTGAAGGGTCCTGGCCACCAAGCTAAGGTTTAGGTTCTCAGGTCAACTGCCTTCCAGAGCTCTACTCAAATCCTGAGAAGTTAGCTCTCAGTATATTCCCCTTGTACCCACAGCTCTGTCTTCCCTGATCTGTCAAGACCCAGTCCACCACTCCCTGGCAACTTGACATAGCTTGAGGTTTGGCTGACCCGGGCTTGCTGAGACAACACTGGGCCCAAATCTATCTCCTGAGCTTCCCCCTACAAACATGCCTGTGTCACAGGAATCTACTAACTAAGTAGCAGAATGCTCACATAAGTACGTATACTTGCTGATCAGCCATTGCAATCCCACTGTATGCAGTGAGCCATCAGGTGTTCTGTGCAAATTCCTTCCTCTCTTGTCCCTCAAATGGTTGAGACTCTCACCAGCATGTGAGAACAGGTTAAGTCACATGCACATGATCACCAATCTTGCTGGCTTTAAGTCTTCTGCTACTCATGCGGATGTTTCCTTCCCAGCTCAGCAGTATCTGGAAGTGAGGATAATCTACCAAGTCTTCTGATTTTGAAAGTTTAGACCCTTCATCTATCCAATGGTCTGATGTACCTTGTGTCTTCCTTCTTCCCTCAGAAATCTTTTCTTCCTAAGGTCCAGCCCTTGACTCTGAGTGCTGCATTTAGCCATGGAATCCATCAGGTAACTATCTTGATCCTTAGAGCCTCCCTGTTGATGGCAGAGGAAAATAATAAGGAGCTTATGGATTTCTAGGGGTTTCTGGAGTTAATAAGTGACATATATCAATCCAGCTATCTCAGATTTTGTTTTGTGGAGTGAAACGTTGACAATGACAGGGCAAGCAAAATCCATTCAAATGCAACATATTTCATATATACACATGATCAAAAAGGGAAGGTCAATCCATAATTTGTCTCATTATATATTTATATTTATCCAAAATCATGACTTAAGTTTGTTTCCTTCAAAAGGTCCACATAACACAAGAGGCTATTTTAAGTGGTCACTTTAAACAGAACCCTAAGTGGTGCTTTTCCTCTCCCATTGCTGAGCATTTCTGCCTCCAACATGCAACACAGAAGCTATTCTTTCTACATCTTTGGAAGAAAGTCAGGTGCCCATCTTAATGTTCAATCCCTGAAGAACACCTTTTTTATTTTTAATTTTTTTGTAGGATAATGTCTTCTGGTAATCACACACAAAATTTGGCTGGTCCAGGTGAAGAAGACAAACTACCCACAAGGGAGCTGCATTTCCACTTTTGGCAACATTATGTGAGGTGAATTGTTAGATCCCAATAAGGGAAGTTTGGAGTGAATTTTCCTCAACTCCTTCCACATGTGAGTGTGCGACGTAACTGCCCTAGGGCCTGACTGTCACAGCAAGGAGCACTGCTCCAGAACTCAAGACTTTGAAGACTGTGGGAGGATTAACTCTGAAACTTCCTGTAATCAAAAGAGTTTGGAAATGAGGGACGGAGAAACAGTGAAGCATCAGTGTGGGAAATATCCATTGGATACTAAAAGTACTTGAATTCTGAGAATGGACTGGGAGGTCCTTCACCTGGCATGTGCCCCCCACAGGAGGCTTCAGAGCAAGGACTAAAGCCACTGTTTATGCCAAACTCAGAGTAGAAATTTACAGTCCCTTCCAGGCAGTGGAGATGTGAGAGAAGGTGTGGGGGCTTTGGAAGCAAGGCACCAAAACTTCAGTGTCCCATTTCTCAGATGCTGGCCATGTGCCTATGTAGTCTTCAATTCTCTATTCCCTCACATAGCACACAGAGACCATGATGGTTCATTTTCTTTCTGTATGCTTGGTCAAATTCCATGAGAGAAATCTAAAGCTTGCTCAGAGGTGAGGTTTATAGTTAGATGAAGTTATGACTGACTCATAACAGAGATTCTGAAGTATTGTTTTTGTTCATTTACAAACCTGTGAACATGTTTTTCAGTGGTGATGACATTTCACCCCAGGTTTATTGAGGTACCACTTAGTGTACAACAAATTCCTGAGGCCCAAACAGCACAAGGCTTCCCTCAAGAGAAGGCACAGGGTCCAAGTGAATGCTCATTACTAATAATCCTTGTCTTGACCTCTGGGCATTACCTGTAGGACTGGAGAGGTACAGTCATCATGAGTTTAAAATTTGCCATACTAGCATTTGTAGGAACTTTCACAGTGATGACCCCTTGCCAATGCTTAAGTGGTTCTTTAGATAAATAGAAAACAGAAGGAAAATAAATAGAAAAAGAGATAAATAGAAAGAAAATGAAAACTTCCAGTCTCTTTCTGTGAAGCCAACATTACCCTTGTCCTTAAAACGGGCAAAGATCCCATCAAAAAGAAGAATTTCAGACCAATATCCCTGATGAATATGGACACCAAGATCTCAACAAGATCCTAGCTAATAGGATCCAATTCTACATTAAAATGATTAAACTCCATGAACCGGTAGGATTGATCTCCGGAAGGCAAGATTGATAGCTCAATATTCACAAATCAATCAATGTGATAGAACAAATCAATAAGAAAAAAGAGAACCACATCGCCCTCTCAATTGATGCAGAAAAAGCATTTATAAAAATGCAGCATCTGTTCCTGATTAAAATGCTTCAGCATAAAGGGATAGAGGGCACATTCCAAAACTTCATCAGTCTATCAATGAAAATCCCGCAGTGAATATGATTCTTCATGGGGAAAAGTTAACAGCCTTCCCTTTGAGATCAGGAACATGAGAAGGATGCCCAGTCTCAGCACTGTTCTCCAACATAGTACTAGGAGTCCTAGAAACAGCAATCAGACAACAAAAAGAAATAAAATGTACTAAATTTGGGGAAGAAGAAGTCAAACACTCTCTATTCGCAGACGACATGATACTTTATATGTAAAACCCAAAAGATTGCACCCCAAAACTACTAGAACTCAAATAACAATTCAGTAATGTGGCAGGATACAAAATCAATGCACAGCAATCAGTTGCTTTCTTATACACTATCCATGAAAATATAGAAAGGGAAATTAGAGAATTGATTTCATTTACTATAGCACCAAGAACCACAAAATACATTGGAATAAACCTAACAAAAGAGGTACAGGATCTGTACTTAAGGAACTAAATAACACTCATGAAAGAAATTGAAAAAGACACAAAAAGATGTGAAAGCACCCCATGCTCATGGATCGGAAGAATAAACATTGTTAAAATGTCTTTAATGCACAGAGTAATGTATTTTTCAATTCCATTCTGGTCAAAATTCCACTAGCATCTTCAAAGTTCTGGAACAAACAATCCTAAAATTTGTATGGAACCAGAAAAGACCCCAAATTGCTAAAGAAATTTTCAAAAAGAAAAACAAAACTGGGGGCATCACGTTGCCCGATTTCAAGCTTTGTTACAAAGCTGTGATCACCAAGACAGCATGGTACTGGCCCAAAAACAGACACATAGACAAGTGGAAGAGAGGAGAGACCCCAGATATGGACTCTCAACTCTATGGTCAAATAATCTTCAACAAAGCTGGAAAAAAATATACAGTAGGAAAAAAAGACAGTCCCTTCAATAAATGGTGCTGGGAAAATTGGACACCTATATATAGAAGAATGAAGCTTGACCATCCTCTTACACCATACACAAAGCTACATTCAAAATGGATAAAAGACTTCAATGTGATGCAGGAATCCATCAGAATCCTAGAGGAGAGCATAGGCAGTAACCTCTTAAACATCAGCCACAGAAACGTTTTTCAAGATTTCTCCAAGGGCAAAGGAAAGAAAAGCGAAAGTGTACTTTTGGGACTTCATCAAGATCAAAAGCTTCCAACTTTGGCTTTCTTTTTCAATATTCCTTTGTCTATTTGATGTCTTTTCTGGTTCCATATAAATTTTAGGATTATTTGTTCCATTTCTTTGAAAAAAATGGGTGGAATTTTGATGTGAGAAAGGAATCCATCAAAATCCTTGAGGAGAACGCAGGCAGCAACCTCTTCGACCTCAGCCGCAGCAACATCTTCCTAGGAACATCGCCAAAGGCAATGGAAGCAAGGGCAAAAATGAACTATTGGGATTTCATCAAGATCAAAAGCTTTTGCACAGCAATGGAAACAGTCAACAAAACCAAAAGAGAACGGACAGAATGGGAGAAGATATTTGCAAACGACATATCAGATAAAGGGCTAGTCTCCAAAATCTATAAAGAACTTATCAAACTCAACACCCAAAGAACAAATAATCCAATCAAGAAATGGGCAGAGGACATGAACAGACATTTCTGCAAAGAAGACATCCAGATGGCCAACAGACATATGAAAAAGTGCTCCACATCACTCGGCATCAGGGAAATACAAATTAAAACCACAATGAGATATCAC
>PISX010028304.1:0-21735 GCA_004024625.1 Mellivora capensis | reverse complement strand
AGTTTGGCGACCGTGGCCATTGCTGCTATAAACATTGGGGTAGAGATGGCCCTTCTTTTCACTACATCTGTATCTTTGGGGTAAATACCCAGTAGCGCAATTGCAGGGTCATAGGGAAGCTCTATTTTTAACTTCTTGAGGAACCTCCACACTGTTCTCCAGAGTGGCTGCACCAACTTGCATTCCCACCAACAGTGTAAGAGGGTTCCTCTAGCTCCACATCCTCTCCAGCAGACGTTGTTACAGCTTTCTGTGTTGTGGGCTGGAAACTCTCCAGTCAGTGAGATTGGACTCTCATTGTATCCAGATCATGTACTTCCCTTCTCTCCCTATCTTTCCCTGACTCCAGACTAATGGATGAAAATTTTTGTTTCATATATTTGTTCTGATTTTATTATAACTGTGCAATGAGGGAAGATAAGCGTGGTCTCTATTATTCAAACATCACCAGAAGTAGAATTTTAAATAGAATCAACAAGGAAATAATACAATAAATGTAAGTATTAGGGGGTACCTGTGTGGTTCAGTCATTAAGCGTCTACCTTTGGCTCAGCTCATGATCCCAGGGTCCTGGGATCAAGTCCCATATGGGGCTCCCTGCTTGGCAGGAAGCTTACTTCTCCCTTTCCCACTCTCCCTGCTTGTGTTCCCTTTCTTGCTGTCTCTCTCTGTCAGAAAAATAAATAAAATCTTAAAAAAAAAAAGAAATTATTAAGCTGATGAAGAGTTTATTAGAAAGAGATAAAGAAGACAAGTAAACTAAGATTTGCACTTGAAAAGATTATATGAAGTGCAGCACAGGATAATAAAAGTAAAAGATATTAAAGAAAAAATAAGAACCACCGAACATTCAGTAATGGGCTTATGCTAATTTTTAAAAATTTTTTATTGTGAAAATATACATTGCATAGTATCTTTAAAGGATTTTAAGTATACAGTTCAGTAATAGTAAGTACATTCATAATATTGTGCAACCATCACCACCATCTTTCTTCAGAACATTTTTTTTTAATCTCATAAAACTGAAACTCTGTACCCATTTGACAATTACTCTCTGTTTTCCCTTGCTCTTATCCCCTGGCAACCACCATTATACTTTGTGTCTCTGTGACTTTGACTAACTTAAGTACCTCATGTAGGTGGAATCATACAATATTTATCTTTTAAGAACTGACTTACCTCATTTAGCATGATGTCAAGATTCATTCTTGTGGTAGTATGTTATAATTTTCTTGTAAATGATGAATAATATTATTTTGTATGTTTATACCACTTTTTGCTTATCCATTTGTCCATCATTGGTTAGTTGGATTACTCCCATATTTCAATTGTTTGAATAATGCTGCTATAAAGATGAGTGTATAAATATCTCTTCAAGGCCCCATTTTTAGTTCTTTTGAGTATATACCCAGTGGTGGAATTGTTGGGTCTTACAGTAATTCTACTTTTGTTTCTTGAAGAGACCTCCATACTATTTTCCAAAGTGGCCATACCAGTGTATATTTCCAACACTAGTGCACAAGGGCTCCAATTTCTTCACTTTCTTGCCAACAATTGTATTGCTTGTTTGTCAGTTTTCTTGATAGTGGCTGTCCTGTGGGTATGATGTGGTAGTTCCTTGTAGTTTTGATTTGCATTTTCCCAATGATTAGTGATGCTGAGCCTATGTTTATGTGCTTATTGGATATGTCTTTGGAGAAACATCTATTTGAGATCCTTTGCCTATTTTTGATTCTGATTTATTGTTGCTGAATATTTGCAGTCTTTATATATTTTGAATGTTTACCCCTATAAGATATATGAGTTGCAGCTATTTTCTTCCAGTCCTAGTCTTTGGGTTACTTTTCAACATGTTGGTAGTGTCTTTTGATGAATATGTTTTTTAAATTTCATCTGTCCCTTTGGTATCATATCTGAGAAATTGTTGCCAAATCCAACATCACGTGGTTTTCGTTCTATGCTTTCTTCTAAGAATTTTATGGTTTTAGGTCTTACATATGGGACACAGATCCATTCTGAGTTACTTTTTGCATATGATTTTAGGCAAGTGTTCAACTTTACTTTTTTTTTTGCATTTGATATGCAGTTTTCCAGCATTGTTTATTACAGACTGTCTGCTTTCCCTTGAATGGTCTTGGCAGGCTTATAAAAAATCATTACATCATATATTCAAGAGTTTACATCTATATTCTTTACACTCTTATTCTGTATGTCTGTCTTTATGCTAATACTACACTGCATTGATTACTGTAGCTTTATAGTAAGTCTTGAATTCAGAAAGTATGAATCATCCAGCTGTGTTCTTTTTCAGGATTATTTTGCCTATGTAGGAATGCTTGAGATTACGTATGCATTTTAGGATGAGTCTTTCTATTTATTCAATAAATAGTCATTGAAATTTTGATAGGACTCTATTAAATATGTAGATCACTTTGGCTAGTATTGGTTTCTTAATGTTAAGTTTTCCAATCCATGAATAGAGGATGTCTTTTGATTTAGTTGTATTTTCTTTAATTTCCTTCAGAAATGTTTTGTAGCTTTTATTATTGAAGCCTTTCACTTCCTTGGTAAAGTCAATTCCTAAGTATTTTATTCTTTTTGATGATACTGTAAATGGAATCACTTTTTAAATTTCCCTTTCAGATTGTTCATTTTTAGTATATACAAATACAACTGATTTTTGTGTGTTGACTATTTGAGTGAAATATTTTGCTGGTTTTATTAGTTCTAACAGGTTTTTTTTTTTGGATTCTACTTATTCCTTTATGATTTGGACGTGCTTTATTTCTTTTTCTTGCTTAATCATTCAAAGTGGGATTTTCAGTATTATGTTGGGTGGTAGTGGCAAAAGTGGATATCCTTGCCTTGTTCCTGATCTTAGAGGAAAAACTTCCAGTCTTCCATGACAGGGTATAATGTTTACTGTTGGCATTTGTTATGTTGAGGCAGTTTTCCTCTATTACTAATTTCTGAGTATTATTATAAAAGATGTTGGGGGTGCCTGGCTGGTTGTCGGTTAAGCATCTGACTCTCAGTTTTGGCTGAGGTCATATCCTCAGGGTCATGAGATGGAGTGCCACATGGGGCTCTGTGCTCAGCAGGGAGTATGCTTCCTTCTTTTCCCTCTCCCTTTATCCCTCCCCCTGCTGGTGTTCCTGTGCTCTCTCCCTCAAGTAATTAAATAAATATAAATCTACGAAAGGTATTGAATTCTGTCAAATGTTTTTTTCTCCATCAATTCAAATGAGTATGTGTTTTCCCCCTTTATTCTTTAACCTTGTGTTTTACATTGATCAATTTTCATACATTGAACGATCTCTTCAATCAAGATTAATTTTCATATTGTATAATCCTTTTAATATGTTGCTGAATTCAGTTTGCTAGTATTTAGTTAAGGGTTTTTACATCAATATTTTTAAAAGACACTGATCTGTAGTTGTTTTTTTTTTGTTTTTCTTCTAGTATCTTTGTCAGTCTTTAGTATCAAGGTAGTACAGGCCTCATAGAAGAAGTTGGGGAGTCTTCCCTCCATTTCAATTTTTTGTTAAAGTTTGATTAGGATTGGTGTTAGCTCTTTAAATATTTGGTAGAATTCTCTGGTGAAACCACCCGGTTCATGAGGGTTTTGTTGTTGTTGTTGTTTTTTGTTGGTAGGTTTTGGACTACTATTAAATATCCAGAATTCCTACTTATAGATCAATTCATATTTTACTTTTTTAAAGTTTTTATTTTAATTCCAGTTAGTTAATATACAGTGTAATATTTTATTCATATTTTCTGTTTCTTTGTGGTTTATCTTTTTTTTTAAAAGATTTTATTTATTTAGTTGACACAGAGAGAGATCACAAGCAGGCAGAGAGGCAGGCAGAGAGAGAGGAGGAAGCAAGCTCCCTGCCGAGCAGAAAACCCAATGTGGGGCTCCATCCCAGGACCTGAGATCATGACCAGAGCGGAAGGCAGAGACTTTAACCCACTGAGCCACCCAGGCACCCCTCTTTGTGGTTTATCTTGATAAGATTTATACTTCTAGAATGTGTTCATTTTACCTAATTTATACAATTTCTTGACATTCAGTTGCCCACAGTCTCATTTATAATCCTTTATATTTCTGTAGAATCAGTAGAAATGTTTCCACTTTCATTCCTGATTTTAGTAATTTGAAACTTTTCTCCTTTTTTCTTAGTCTATCCAGCTAAAGTTTTGTCAAATTTGTTTGTCCTTTAGAAGAATCAACTTTTAGTTTCATTCATTTTTCTTTACCTTTTAAAAAGTCTCTATTTAATGTATCTCTGTTCTAATCTTTTTTTTTTTTTTTAATTTCCTTCCTTCTGCTATCTTTGGGTTTAGTTATATTTTCACGTTCCTTAAGATGTAAAGTTAGGTTTTTAATTTGAGGTATTTCTTAATTTTTTAATGTTAGCACTGCTTTTGCTGTGTCCCATAAGGTTTTGTAGGTTGTGTTTTCATTTTCATTTTTCTCTAGGTGTTTTCTAATTTCCTTTGTGATTTCTTAGTTTATTCATTCATTGTTTAAAAGTGTCTTGTTTAATTTCCACAATGTTGTGAATTCTCCAGATATGTGTGTGTGTACACACACATATATATGTGTGTATATATATATATATATATACACACATACATAAATATCGTTATTGTTATTTATTAAGTCGGAAGTACTCTCTAACCCCTAGACCGTAGTATAGTCTCTCTCTCTGTGTGACAATTAATCTTTTGTATTCCTCCACTCACATGGTTAACTTTTCAACATTATTCAGACATTAGTGAACACACAAGAAGCTTTCTAAATGTATAGATACCTCCTTTCCCTATAAAATAACTTTTAATACTGTTTGTGATTGCTATGTAATTATTATTTCTATTCTTTTTTATACAGAAATCTCATGAGGAAAAATAGGCCCCTTTGATTAGCTTTATCTGTAGAAAAACAGTACAAAGTAAAATGATATATTTGATATTCACTTTTTTGATTTAAATAAGAAAAAAATCTGTATTTGTGTCATCTTGCTTCTCACCAGCTTCCAGTGAAGGAATGTTACTTCTGATTGCCAATTAGAAAGCTAGCAAAGGTAAAACCATTCCAATTCTAGTATACTCAGAATGTTTCAGATTTCTTTTCCTATGTAGATGGAAGCTGTGATATCATGCAAACTAGAAAAACTAAAAAATAATTTAGGTCTTAGGAGCTCATAATGAAGAGTAATACTCTATATTTTTATATGACTTGATGACAAACACATTGCCTCACCATACATTAACCTCCCTATATGTTCTATACAATATAATGTTTTGATAGGTGCTGGTTACTATTATTTTTGTAAATAGAAACTCTGTTTAGTTGATGAGTAAGTCAGACAGTAGTACTCTTCTTTGGAGATGTTTGGAAATATTTAAGTACATTTTTGGGAATCAAAATGACAGTAAATATTATTGATAGCTTCTTGAGGGTCAGGGTTGTTATATGGTCGGCAAATGCATTTGAGAGCAAAGATGTTTCCTGTCTTAAATGCCAATACCAATAAATACCAATATCTAAATACAGTATTTGAGAAACATTGAGAGGAAAAAAAAGGAAAAAATTCACCTAGTATCCACCCTCTTTATGATACCTTGGAAATTAAAAGAAAGATTTCATTATTAGACTGTTGAGGCAAATTGCATTCAAACTTTAATAAACTAATTTAGTTTAATATCATTAGGGAAAGTAAAATATTAATTTGTATATTAAAGAAATCTCAAAATAGATTTTTAAAGCAACCTATATTTCTATAACTGGATATATCTTTAATTTGCTGCTGTTTTAATCTACTATTACATTAAGTTCGTAGAATTCTGTGCAATTAATACCACTTCATATAAAACTACTCCATAGTGATGGGATGGAACCATAGTAATGGAACCATCAACTCTATATACCAGGGAATCTCAATTACAAAACTGATGCATTATAGATTTTTCTTTCAAAGCTGTGTCACTGAAGGAGAGGAAAAAATGATTCTTTATCAAAAGTGCACAAAATTAGAGGTTATGTGTATATTTAAATGTTAACATCAACAGAATTTGCTGGTAGACTGGATATAAAGTGAGAGAAAAAGAGAATGATCAGACAAAGTAGAAATGTGAAATCAAATTAAACGGAGGTATACTGGAGAACAAATAATTTGGAAAGCAGAGAAATTAATGTTTTCATTTTGGACAAATTAATAAGATATCCATGTGGAGGGAATTGTTAAAACAATGGAATTTAAGGGACTGTAGTTCAAGGACACATCATGTCTGGCAGAAAAAAAAAATAGGAGTCTTCAGCTTTTATATTTAAAGCCAGTGTACTAGATAAAATTATTGAGGGGATGCATGTAAACAAAGAATAAAATGGATCCTAGGAGAGAAATAGACAATGGTAGCCTGGAGGTCAGATGAAGACAGCTATTCCATCTCCAGCTTCTGGTATATAAGGTACAGGCGAAAAAATTATGTCAAGAATGTTCTCTGGGAACCATTAAATTTTAAGTAGAGTGAAGTGGAGAATGGAAAATTCAGAGAAAAACTAGAAGTGAGAGATTTTGTTTGTAACTGTGTATTCAAGACAGCAGACAGAAAGTGTTTCCATAGTGGGGTGGGATATATGACTCAATCAGAATAGGGGAATCACAAGGCTATATGGAAATTAGAAACCAGGTAATAACATATGACATCTGAGTTTTGTGTTTTTTTGATGACTAGATATACATAGGAATGTCTAGTATGTTAAGAATATTCTTTATTCTTTATTTTTAAAATATTTTATTTATTTTAGAGAAAGCAAAAGCAATCACAGAGAGAGAGGGATCACAAAGGCAGAGGGAGAAGCAGATTCACCACTGGGCAGAGAGCCCAATGCAGGGCTCAGTCCCAGGAGCCTGAGTTCATGATCTGAGCTGAAGCCAGACCTTAACCAACTGAGCCACCCAGGCACCACTCTTAAGAATACTCTTGACGATTTATGTATGGCAAGATTCTGAGCTTTCTGTAGAGGGGAGAAGAAGGAGGAGAAAGGCTTTATGGCTTAGAGTGTGCCTTCTTTACAGATACACACTGACAGTGACAGGACTGTGGATGGCTTTGTAGGTTTTTCTCCATTGATGATGGTGTGGAGGCAGATGGAGAGATGATGGATCCAGGATCATGTGTATCTCTCTTGACTGATTTTTGTCAACTGTTTTGTAGTCTAGTCATGGTCCACAGCAAACATTTTTTATCAAAGGGCTGAGCTCTGAAGTCCCAAATTAAATCAGACTATTATAATATTATAATTATTTTTAAAATTTCTCCACACATTACAGGATTTTCTTAGTAGAACTTTGAGGAATATATAACTTAAAATTTCAGTATGTTCAATTTCAGTGAATTTATTGCCCTTCTGAGGAACATGGAGTAAATAAATAGCATGATCAAAATATAATAAATGTGAATATTCTGCAGGACACTGTTGTTTTTTTCTTGGGGATCTGAATATTTAATTAGAAATTTAACTCATATCTTCATGAAAACATTGTCTAATATTTTTCTTCTTTTGATGTTTTAAATGTGATATAAAATTAAATCATACTTCCATATCTATGTAATATTTATTTTAAAATAATAAATATGTTAATGTATTCTTAGGTAATATTTCAAAATCAAGATTTGTAGAAAAATAAATTGTGTGTTAGTAGACTGTCCTATGATTCTGGGCCTGTAATGGTCATTATACCTCCTGTTAGTGGGCAAATTGATGTCTGGATTATTTTTAAAAGCAAGTTCAAATCCCCTTAGTACTCTTGCTGTAAGTGCACTTGTATTCAATTACTTTCTCCTTTAGGAAGCAAAAGGAAAAGAAAGGAATATGAAGCTTAGAGAGTGAGGTGATAATACGGTCAAAACCAAAGTGAATTGAGTGAAATATATAGAAGTTAATGAAGTTATCAATGCTTACTACAAAAGTTAAGTGTTTCTACAAAAATTAACTCAAGTTACTGATTAAATCCCATATACAAAAATTAACTCAATTATACAAATCATACAAAAATTAACTCAAGTTACTGTTTAAACCCAATATATATGAACTAGTGACATACCATTAATTGATCTATCTTTCATACTATCTTAAAACAGAATCAGTACAGCCAAGCAAGTTGAATCACAAACATGTGATACTACATTCAATGACGATAAGGTTGGTGGGTACGTGTGTGAGGATAAGTGAAAATCTATTGCTAATAATAAAAAAAAACCCTCATATACTATTGTACTATTACTCACACTTAAAACCCATCAGATTAAAACAATAACAATCACTGACAAAAAGTTTATCTCACATAGTAAAAACTGCTTTAACAAATGTTCTAACAAATGCAACTTTAGAAATGCACATGTATAATTCATTACAGTATTCATCTTTTGTTTCATTTACAGAAAACATACTTGTAGATTTAATGTACTCTTTAGGGTGCCTGGGTGGCTCAGTTGGTTAGGCAACTGCCTTCAGCTCAGGTCATGATCCCAGAGTCCAGGGATCAAGTCCCGCATGGGGCTCCCAGCTCCATGGGGTGTCTGGCTCTCCTCTGACATTCTCTCCTCTCATGCTCTCTCTCACTCTCTCGCTCTCTCTCTCAAGTAAATAAATAAAAATCTTTAAAAAATAAAGTACCTTTAATATTGAATGTTATCTATAAACACTAAAAATCTTCTGTAAGTAATAATAACAAATGGTTAGGGTCTGAATTTTATTTCCGTGAATACCCTGTTCAAATCACAAGTTTTGGGACATTGTAACTCAAATATATAGAGAAAAATACGTGCAAAATATAATAGTTTTAATGAAAATCTTTTTCCATTTAATACTAAATTGTAGATAATTCTAGAGTTGCTTCAGTAGCAGAACCATTGCACTTATATTTGCTTTTAATAAAATTAGCAAAAAGCAAATATTTTTGAATATTTCTACACAATACAGTTTAGTCCTTACAGGACCCACATATATTTTGCCATGGAATATATTATGGTATATTCTGGTACCAGAATATATACTAGTGGCCACATACCTAAAAATTTAGAATTTCAATTATCAATGTTTTAAAAAAAACCTTTGCTTGATCAATATAGTTGCTCAAAAGATTAAAAGCATTTTAATGACAAACCAGGTTTTTTGAACGCAGTGGAGAAAATACAACTGGGGAAATTGACTATAACTCTAAGAAAGCAAAATATTTAACTCCACCATAGCACATTTCCTCCTTGTTAATAACTGTTCCACACACAGGCATACCTTGGGGATATTGCAGGTTCAGTTCTAAACCACTGTGATAAAGTGGATATCACAATAAAGCTAATATAAATGAATTTTTTGTCTACCCAGTGTGTATAAAAATTTGTACTATACTATAGTCAATTAAATGTGCAAGAGCATTATATAAAAAATGTATATATCTTAATTTTAAAAAGACTCTATTGCTAAAAATGCTAACCACCATCTGTGCTTTCAGTGAGTTATAATCTTTTTGCTGGTGGAGGATCTTGCTTGGATGCTGATGGCTGCTGACTGAGCAGGGTGGTGGCTGCTGAAGACTGGGGTGGTTGTGGCACTTGCTTAAAATAAAGCATAATGAAGTTTGCTGCATCAATTGACTCTTCCTTCTATGAATGATTTCTTGGCAGCATGTGATGCTATTTGATAGCATTTTACTCACAGCAGATCTTTCAAAAATTGTAAATTATCTCATCCCTACCACTGCTTTATCAACTACGTTTATCCAATAGGCTAAACATTTTGTTGTCATTTTAACAATCCTCATGGCATCTTTGCCAGGAATAGATTCCATCTGAAGAAACTCTTTTCTTTGATCATCCAAAAGAAGCAACTCCTCATCCAATAAAGTTTTATTATGAAATTGCAACCATTTAGTAACATCTTCGGGCTCCACTTCTAATTCTGGTTCTGTTGCTATTTATACCACACCTGCAGTTACTACTTCCAATAAAGTCTTAAGTCTCCAAAGTCATCTATGTAGGTTAGAGTCAACCTCTTCCAAACTCCTGTTCATGTTGATATTTTGACTTCTTCCTGTGTATCATGAATGTTCTCAGTGACATCTATTATTTAGAATCCTTTCCAGAAGGCTTTCAGTTTACTTTACCCAGATCCATAAGAGGAATAACTATCTATAACAGCTATAGCTTAACAAAATGTATTTCTTTTTTTTAGAAAGTTTGCTTTTATTTTTTTATTTAAAATTTTTTATTATTATGTTCAGTTAGCTGCTGTACAGTACATTAGTTTTTGATGTTCAGTGATTCATTAGTTACATATGACACCAGTGCACATCACAATGCGTGTTCTCCTTAATACCCATCACCCTGGTCCACCCTTCTCCATTCCCTCCCTTCTGAGACCCTCAGTTCATTTCCCAGAGTCCAGAGTCCTATGGTTCATCTCTCTCTGATTTCTCCCCCTTCAGATTTCCCTCCCTTCCCCTGTGGTCCTCTGTGCTATTGCTTATGTTCCACATATGAGTGAAACCATATGATAATTGTCTTTCTCTACTTAGCTTATTTCACTTAACATAATCCCCTCCAGTTCAATCCATGTCAGTGCGAACAGTAGATATTCATTTCTGATGGCTGAATCATATTCGATTGTTTATAGGGACCACATCTTCTTTATCCATTCATCTGCTGAAGGGCATCTTGGCTCCTTCCACAGTTTGGCTAATTGCGGACATTGCTGCTATGAATATTGGGGTGAATGTGCCCCTTTTTTTCACTACATCTGTATCTTTGGGGTAAATACCTAGTAGTTCAATTGCTGGGTCATAGGGTAGCTCTATTTTTAACACCTTGAGGAACCTCCATACTGTTTTCCAGAGTGGCTATACCAGCTTGCATTCCCAACAACAGTGTAAGAGGGTTCCCCTTCCTCTACAACCTTGCCAATATTTGTTGTTTCTTGTTGTGTTATCTTTTCCATTCTAACTGGTGTAAGGTGGTATCTCATTTTGGTTTTGATTTGTATTTCCCTGATGGCTAGATCATTTTTTCATATATTGCTTTTCTACACACTAAAAATGTAACTGTAGAAAGAGAAATGAAGGAATCAATTCCTTTCACAATAGCAACAAAAACCATAAGATACCTAGGAATAAGCCTAACCAAAGAGGTAAAGAATCTATACTCTAGAAACTACAGAACACTTATGAAAGACATTGAGGAAGACACAAAAAGATGGAAAAAACATTCCATGCTCATGGATTGGAAGAACAAATATTGTTAAAAAGTCTATCCTGCCCAGAGCAATTTACATTTTCAATGCCATCCCTATTAAAATACCATTGGCATTTTTCAAAGAGCTGGAACAAACAACCCTGAAATTTGTAGGGAAAAAGAAAAGACCCTGATCGCCAAGGGAATAATGAAAAAGAAAAACAAAGCAGGTAGCATCATGTTTCCTGACTTCAAGCTATATTACAAAGCTGTGATCACCAAGGCAGTATGGTATTGGCACAAAAACAGACACATAGACCAATGGAATAGAATACAACATGTATTTCTTCAATAATAAGATTTGAAAGTCAAAGGACTCCTTGATCCATGGACTGCAAAATGGATGTTGTGTTAGCAGGTACAAAAACAACATGAGTCTTATTGTACATCTCCCTCAGAATTCTTGGGTGACCAGGTAGATTGCCAAGGAGCAGTAATATTTTGAAAAGAATCTTTGTTTTCTGAGCAGTAAGTCTCAATGGTGGGCTTAAACTATTCAGTAAACTGTGTTGTAAACAGATGTGCTGTCATCCAGGGTTTGTTGTTGCAATGTGCAATGTCTGTGCTCTGTGCAACAGAGCACAAACAAAGTAGAACTAGCATGATTCTTAAGGACCCTAGGATTTCCATAATGGTAAATGAGCATTGTCTTCCCTTTAAGTCACCAATGTCCTTAGCCTGCAACAAGAATCAGCCTGTTCTTTGAAGATTTAAGTTGGGCATTGACTTCTCCTCTCTAGCTGTGGAAGTCCTAGATGGCATCTTCTTCCAATAGAAGGTAGTTTTGTGTACATTAAAAATCTGTTGTTTATTGTAACCACTTAATTAATTGTCTTAGCTAGATCCTCTGGATAAGTTACTGAAACTTCTACATCAGCACTTGCTGCTTCACCTTGTGCTTTGATATTTTGGAGATAGCTCTTTCTTAAACTCATGAAACAACCTCTGCTAGCTTCAAACTTTTCTTCTGAAGTTTTCTCACTTCTCTCAGCCTTTATAGAATTGAAGAATTAGGACCTTGCTCTGGATTAGGTTTTGGATAAAGGAAATGTTATGGCTGGTTTGATCTTCTGTCTAACCACTAGAACTTTCTCCATATCGGCAATAAGGTTGTTTCACTTTCTTATTATTCGTATGTTCATTGGAGTAGTATTTTTAATTTCCTTCAAGAACTTTTCCCTTGCATTTACAACTTTGCTATTTGGCACAACAGGCCTAGTTTTTGGCCTATCTCAGGTTTGACATACCTTCTATAAACTTAATCATCTCTAGCTTTTGATTTAAAGTGAGAGATGTGAGGCTCTTCCTTTCCCTTGAACACTTAGAGGCCATGGTAGGGTTGTTAATTGGTCTAATTTCAATATTGTTGTGTCTTTAGGAATAGGAGGCTCAAGGAGACATAGGGAGATAAAGAAATAGCCAGTTGTTGGAGCAGTCAGAACTACTCAATATTTATGGATTTTTTTGCCATCTTATATAGGTATGGTTTGTGACACCCCAAAACAATTACAATAGTGACATCAAAGATCATTACATGAATACAGATCACCATAGAAAATATAATAATAAGGAAAATTCTGAGATATTCTAAGAATTATCACAGTGTGGCACAGAGACATGAAGTGAGAAAATGCTGTTGGAAAAATTGTGTTAATTAGTTTGCTTGAGTCACAAAACTGCAATTTGTAAAAAACACAGTATCCATGAAGTAAAATAAAACAAGGTATGCCTGTATACTAGAGAAATACTTGAAACCCTTCATAGTTATGGAATGAAAGAAATATGTTACTATAGCATAAGACATCTGATGAAAGTACAATATGTCGACTTAAAATCTGAAACAAAACCAAACCAGACAATTTTGAAATTCAAAGTTAACCATGAAAAAGTGGATATGAGAAAATTGAGTCAGAACAGATATAATTATTTGATAAATTCAAAAGTACCTAGTTTTCAGTAAATAAAGACAAATACTTGCAAAACAAAAAGAGTGAAAATAAATTATTAAAAGTCATAGCTGGAAAATAAAGAGAAATAATTTTATAAGTAATGTGATACCTTATTGATACAATTAATATTCAATTAATTTGACATACCTATTTTTAAACAAGTCTTATAAAAACACATATTGATATAGAAGGAACACTGTAGTATTTAATAGAACATTCATGGAAGATTCAAATTGAATATTATTGCAATTAATATATATATATATACATACTAAGATTCAATTTATGTTATTTTCATTTGTGATATCTTTCTCTTTCTGATATTACTAATCATACATCTCTTGAACAAACCTGATTAGTGAGGTTGCATATTACCTGTTTAAATCACAGTATCTCCAACTCAGAGTAAATAATAGCTTTGGGCAACAATAAAATGTGACTAATGGCCTTGTTCATTTGAACACTGTTAGAAGAGGCAGAATCACTCATGGAAAATTGTGATTGGTGGAATGAATAAGTGGTAATTGCTTCACATTAAATAAACAAAGGACACTATCATATATTAATACATTCACAGTTTATTACAGTTTAGACATATTCTAATCAACACGGACAGCAATTGAATAGATTGGTTGCACCCAAAGGTGCTGTTTATTAATTTATCTTAACAAATAATGATGTTGTGTCAAGGTAAATTATGTTTCCTCATATGTTGCAGGTTTTTCCATTGAAACTTGAACTGAACATGATGCTTATTCATTTGTCTTCTTTTTTTTTTTAAAGATTTTATTTATTTATTTGACAGAGAGAGAACACAAGTAGGCAGACAGGCAGGTAGAGTGAGGGGGGGAAGCAGGCTCACCGCTGAGCAGAAAGCCCGATGTGGGGCTTGATCCCAGGACCCTGGGATCATGACCTGAGCTGAAGGCAGAGGCTTTAATCCACTGAGCCACCCTGGTGCCCCTCATTTGTCATTTTTTTAATGTTAAGATATTTTAGACCAAAATTTCACTGGGGTTTTAAGGGCAAGTGTTTTTGTTTTTTTGAATGACTTTCAGAAAGTAATAAAGGGAGGTCTTTGAGCTGTTACTCAAATTGTCAAGTGATTTATTGTGACTTTTCTATTTATCTTTATTTACCTTATATGTAAACTAAGAGTAATAAGCTGCTCTAATTTTCTAATGATCTTGAACATTTAAAATGATAGAATAAGGAAATAATTGAGAGTTTAAAAAATCACTATAATGATTATGATACGTAGTTTAAAATAGAATATTTTAAAAGTAAAGTTTTGTGTCCACTTGTTACACACAATTACATATAAGTAGGACCATGACAAACAATTTTGTGTACTCCAAGCATATTTGTCTTTCCTTTCTTTTTTTCTTTACACATAGTGCTCAGAACAATTCTTTGTATATTTTAATGTGATCAACCACTGTTTTTTATTTATTTACTTATTTTTTTATTGAACTATGGTAAACATACTTAATATGAAATCTACCTTCTTAAATCCTTAAGTAGACAACATAGCATTATTAACTAAAGGCACAATATTGAATAGCAGATCTCTAGAATTTGTATAACTGGAACTTTATGTGCATCACACAGCAACTTCCTATTTCCCCCCCTTACCCACCTTTCCAGCAACCACCACTCTACTATGGTTCTATGGGTTTCACTATCTTAGTTACCTCAGATAAGTGAAACCGTGCAGTATTTGTCCTTCCATCAAAGGCTTATTTCACTTAATGTAATAATCTCCAGGCCCATCCATTTTGTCATAAATACCACAATTTTCTTCTTTTTTAAGGCTAAATATATTTCACTGTACCAGATTTCCTTTCTTTTTCATTTATCTCTCGATGATAGATTTTTGGTTTATTTCCATATCTTATTTTGTAAATACACTGCAATGAATATGAGAGTAAAAATATATTTTTAAAATCATGATTTCAATTATTTTGGATATATATCTAGAAAGGGGATTTCTGGATTTTATGGTAGTTATACTTTTTTAAAGATTTTATTTATATATTTGACAGAGAGATGAGGGGGAGCAGCAGAGGGAGAGAGGGAGAGAAAAAAGTAGGTTCCCTACTGAGAGGGACCCTCCCCACCCGAGGCAGGCCTTGATCTCAGGACCCTGAGACCATGACCTGAGCCGATGGCAGCGGCTTAACCAACTGAGCCACCCAGGTGCCCCAGTAGTTACATTTTTAACTTTTTGAGAAGTTCCATACCATTTTCCACAGAAGCTCCACCAATTTACATTCCTATCAATATTGTATGAGGGTTCCAATTTCTCCACTTCTTTACCAACACACACACAAACACACACACACATAAAGATATATAGATATATCCATTCTAATATGTATGAAATAATATTTCATTGTAGTTTTGATTTGCAGTTCCCTGATGATTAGCAATGTTGAGCATCTTTCCATATACCTGTTATTCATTTGTATATCTTCTTTGAAAAGATGTCTATTCAAGCTCCTTGCCCATTTTGTAAATTGTGTCATATGTTGTTCCTGCTGCTGCTATTTTTATGGAGTTGTATGAGTTCTTCACATAGTTTGGATTTTTAAAAAAATATTTTATTTATTATTTGGCAGAGAGAGACACAGCGAGATAGGGAGCACAATCAGGGGGAGTGGGAGTGGGAGAAGCAGGCTTCCTGCTAAACAGAGAGCAGGATGCGGGGCTTGATCCCCAGACTCTGGAATCATGACCTGAGCAGAAGGCAGATGTTTAATGCCTGAGCCACCCAGGCACCCCAAGTAGTTTGGATATAAACTGCGTATCATATATATGGCTTGTAAGTATTTTCCTCCATTACTTAGGACTCCTTTCACTTTGTTTATTATTCTGAACTCTGTGGAAATGCTGTTTTTCACTAGATGTCTCACTTCTATGGTTTTGCTTTTGTTTTTTGTGTGTTTGGTGTCCTATTCAAGAAATCATGAAGATTTCCCCTTAAAATTTCTCCTTTGGGTTTTACAGTTTTAAGTCTATGTTTGTTTGTTTATTTATTTATTTATTTAAGATTTTATTTATTTATTTGACAGACAGAGATAAAAAGCAGGCAGAGAGGCAGGCGGGGTGGGGGGAGCAGGCTTCCCACTGAGCAGAGAGCCTGATGCCAGGCTCAATCCCAGGACCCTGAGATCATGACCTGAGCCGAAGGCAGAGGCTTAACCTACTGAGCCACCCAGGTGTCCCTACAGTTTTAAGTCTATGTTTAAATCCTTATTCCTTTTATGTTTATTTGTTTGAATGATGTAAGAAGGGTCTAATTTCATTCCTTTGGGTGTGAATATCTAGTTTTCCTAGCACTATTTGTTGAAGATTTCATCCATTGACACACTTCTGTAAGATTAGTTTACCATATTTGCATGGATTTATTTCAGGATTCCATTCTGTTCTCTTTATCCATATGTCTATCCTTATACCAATATCATACTGTTTTAATTACTTTAGCTCTGTAATATATTTTGAAACCAGGAAGTATGATGTGTCCATCTTTGTTCTTCTTTCTCAAGATTGCTTTAGCTCTTCAGAGTCTTTTATGGTTCCAATTGAAATTTAGAATTATTTTTCTTTCACTGTAAGAAATGCCATTGAGAATTTGATAGGAAATACATTGAATCTGTAGATGGAGTTAGGGAGTTATGAATATTTTAACAATATTAAGTCTCCCAACCATGCCCAACCCCTATTTATATTTAAAGGTTCTACTACAATTTTTCTCAGCAAATCTTTCCTGATACTCTTCTTTTGTATTCCCTCTAAATCACTAATATAACATTTGTAATATTAGAATGTAAATGTTTTACTTGTGCCTTTCCTACACAGGGCAGATCAAAAGAAAAAAAAACTCATATCGTTTATATATATATATATATATATATATATATATATATATACACAATATATGTTTTTACAATAAATTTTGAATTCTTATTTAATATTATTAAAGTATTTTATATTAAGTTAATGCTATGACTGTAATAAAATTGAACTTTAGAATGTACCTTCAACCACTACCTGCAAACATATGCAACACATCTACACATCTGTAAGCTAAGTTTAAATCTTTTTTCTCTCCATCTCTCTGTCTATATATATATCATTACATATCTAAATGCATACATATTAATATGAAATATATATATATATATATGTTCTATTATTGAAGAAATAGCACAATCTTTCAGGATAGTTTCCTTTCTTGTAGATTTTTAAAACCATTGAAAATGCTGAGTCAGTCTGTTAGCAACACGTTTGTGAAATCTCTAGTTATAATTATTTACACTATAATCAAACAACTAAAACAAGAGTAGTATTAATGCATATATATACACACACAAAGGGGTTTAATCATTAAGCCTCATTCATTCATTCATTCATTCACTCATTCCATTTATTCAATAAATGATATCTTATCTGTATGCACCAGACATTTTACTTATCACGCAGGATGACATTATGAACACAGGAACCAAAACACCTTACTCATTTCACAGAGTTTAAAATCTAGATAGAGAAAATCAGCGTAAGTGAACAATTGAAATCAAATTAATTAAGTATTGATATTTTGAAGAATCTAGTGTTAAGATAAAGATAAGATGATGCAAGCAAGTCTTTACTCAGAAGTAATATCTTCACCTACTTGATTATTAAAAAGGACCTAGATGAACCTGAGAAGAATTATTAGTGGGTTTTTTTTCTGGGTAAAAGGAATGATATGTGCAAAGACAGTCTAAATAATGCTTAATGAATGTCTAAACTAAAATATGAATAATTTGAAAGGCGTATTCCAAAAGGCAAGAAGAATGGCACAAGGTGGGCTTTGGGAGCTGAAAAGGTGGAAAATTATGAGGATCTAATTGCAAATCAACTAGGATTGACTTAAAAATTAGAAGGGTCATAGAAAATCATTGGGATTTGGTTTCTAATTTTAACAGAAATATTAATGAACAGAAACAAAGTGATCTGATTTACATTTTGAAAACTTAAATTTGCCACTGTACAGAGGATAGACAGGATTCAGTCACAAATTGAAGTAGAGATATGAGTTAGGTAACTGTGCTGTTCTCCAGTTAGTAGATTTAGCTATACATCACAGATGGTTTTTGTAATAGCTATATAGTGATATAAGAAGAGGTGCCAAAGAAAGAGCAGAGGTTATTTTTTCAGAAATGACAAAATTACAATTTATTGATCACATGAAGATAGTTATCTTCTGTACAGAACTATTCTTTGATTGCAATGTAAAATTCTATATGGGCCATTTACATGGTGACTAAATATCCTCAAATTTAAATCTAACTCCTTCCAAAGAATGCATCTGTTGCAAGACAATGCATATGTGAAAATGCATCTGGACAATTAATTTAAGCTTTGAAATTTGACTTGAAAATTATTATCTAGCCTATTAAGACCTTAAACGTTAATAACTCTCAAGGTAGAAAATAGCAAAATCTTTCAACTCATAAGGCAATTGCAACAAAAATAATTCACAACATTTTATTAATATGAATTTATTGGGTTATTACTTGGTATGCACTGCTCTGCATTTTGCTTATGTCTGCTCTGTCTATAAACAATTATAGACAACTATTAGTTACACTGAGAGAATCGTTAGTATTGGTACATGAAGAGAACAGTATCTTTTGAGTTTAGATAGAGAGCAAAGAAAAAAATTGAAAATCTTGTTATTATAAAGATATTTCCACTGGCTTTTTACCATATTCCATATTTTTTTAAATTTTGGATGGAGTCACATAAGCAAATTTCACTATCGTTTTTAATTGCCATATAGAATGAAACACTTATTTCTATTGACTAACAAATTCTCTTTTTGTAGGCTGATGAATCAGAGGAGCCAAATATAATCAGAATGTGTATAAGTTACATTTAAAGCAGGTATGTATCATTTTTGTAAATCTTCCAATCATCTAAACCTTATAAAGTTTACCTTATGTAACCTTAAGGTGTCATAGGATGCAGAACTCAATTCTCAGTATACAAGATGGAAAGACCAGATATTCCTTTAATCAGTTACCTTGGCATTTAGAGCAGGGCAATGGCACCAAGGCACACCTAATCAGACACAAAAAGGAAAGAAGAAAAAATAAACACAGAAATTTTGAGTCTGGCATTAGTGGTGAAATCCCAAAAGTAGGAAGAGTAAAGAATTCAAACACTTCATATGATTAGAAGTGAGCGGCCCTCACTAACATCCAAACTTTAGGAAACTAATTAAGGGTTTCAAATTGTAGAAGATGGGGGACTTCTCTGTTTGTCAGGTAACACTAACAGCAGTTAAGTTAGATTGTTATTAGTGTCATCCTTACTTTACAAGTGAAGATAAAGAAGCAGAGAGTGTTTACAGTTTGTCAAACTAATAGATAATGACTATGAAACAGACTATTATGATTCAGAGTTTGTCCTCTTAATCAATATATTACAGAGCTTTCTTCACTCATATAAAAATATATTCCAAAGCTTTGAAACTCCCTTTCAAAGGTGCTGACACATTACTCACTAATGAATTTTCCAAGGTTTTGGTGAACTAGATGTCTTAAGTATCCTATAAGAAGATATAGATGCAAAATGGGTGATTTACAAATTATAAATCCACTGTAACTTCTTCTTCCTACATCTGTACCTGGAGATTATTTTCCTCCCTGTTGGTTTCTAGTCAATTATCAGAATAAAACCTCAATTATTTGCTTGGTTAATTGTCTGAGACTAAATCTCAGTAGAGGCCAATGATAAATACATATGCCATGAATCCCTTAATATAATGATACTCTTGAAATTCACTTCATTTGAAAATGGCTCATTGATTTTAGTAGACATGGCAGAATCCTCTAAGGGCCAAAATGACCAGTGAGTAGTTTCTGCAGCACGGCCCAAGTATTTATCAGATCTACCTCACATTCAGGAGTCTTTAGTAGCAGCTGATAAGATCCCATGATTGGCAACCTGCTAATATTTCACTTACTAATACTTTTTAAAATAAAATAAAATTAGGTGTAGGTAATGGAGGTCTAATTTGAAATAATAGAATCATGACTGCTGAATTAATTCTCAAGTCAATTTAGTTAACAAATTCAGAAAGACCAAAAAATAAATAAATACATCCTCAGGACCTTTTTAGCTTTCTCCAAAGACAAAGGAATAACTACATATTCAGAAAATGAAACACTTAGATCTTTTTTAGTATTTGTCAACAGTGACTATATATTTTCATTAATCTGGGGACTAAGACATTTTCTTCTTTCCTTAATTACAGTGGAGGCTAGAGCACCAAATAATAAATGAAGTCTTGAATGAAATTCACTTCATGGTAAGCCTACTTTGATTCTAAAACTAATCTGCTATTTCTTCACAGATTACTAGATTTATAGTTCAGGAATAAATGTGCTCTACAATTATAAACATTCTCCTAGTGGTGCCTGGCTGGCTCACTTGGTAGAACACATGACTTTTGATCTCAGGGTTGTAAGTTTGAGCCCAACGTTGAGATGGAGAGATCACTTAAAACTAAAAATCTTTAAAAAAAAAAAGAAATCTCCTATTGTCTTTTTTTTTATTATTTCATTTCGTTTCAGCGTAACAGAATTCATAGTTTTACACCACACCCAGTACTCAATGCAATGCGTGCCCTCCATAAACCCACCACCTGGCTCCCGCAAACTCCCACCCCCCACCCCTTCAAAACCCTCAGGTTGTTTTTCAGAGTCCATAGTCTCTCATGGTTCATCTCCACCCCAATTTCCCTCAATTCCCTTCTCCTCTCCATCTCCCCATGTCCTCCATGTTATTTGTTATGCTCCGCAAATAAGTGAAATCATATAATTGACTCTCTCTGCTTGACTTATGTCACTCAGCATAATCTCTTCCAGTCCCGTCCATGTTGCTACAAAATTTGGGTATTCATCCTTTCTGATGGAAGCAGAATACTCCATAGTGTATATGGACCACATCTTCCTTATCTATTCGTCTGTTGAAGGGCATCTTGGTCTTTCCAGTTTGGCGACCGTGGCCATTGCTGCTATAAACGTTGGGGTATGGATGGCCCTTTTTTTCACCACATCTGTATCTTTGGGGTAAATACCCAGTACTGCAATTGCAGGGTCATAGGGAAGCTCTATTTTTAATTTCTTGAGGAATCCCCACACTGTTCTCCAAAGTGGCTGCACCAACTTGCATTCCCACCAATAGTGTAAGGGGGTTCCCCTACTCCACATCCTCTCCAACACACGTTGTTTCCTATCTTGCTAATTTTGGCCATTCTAACTGGTGTGAGGTGGTATCTCAATGTGGTTTTAATTTGAATCTCCCTGATGGCTAGTGATGATGAACATTTTTTCATGTGTCTGATAGCCATTTGTATGTCTTCATTGGAGAAGTGTCTGTTCATATCTTCTGCCCATTTTTTTATATGATTATCTGTTTTGTGTGTGTTGAGTTT
>PISX010028303.1:0-21755 GCA_004024625.1 Mellivora capensis | reverse complement strand
GCTATGGTTAGTGCTGTGAAGTGTGTAAACCTGGCGATTCACAGACATGTACCCCTGGGGATAAAAATATGTTTATAAAAAAAAATGCAAGCCACCAAATGGGGAAAAACTTCACATTATATATATCAGGCAAAGGACTTGTTTCACAAGCACACAGGAAACTCTTATATTTCATTAAGAAATACGCACAATGAAACAAAGTGACAAAATGCAAATGGAAAAAGATTGAAAGAGATTCAAAAAAGGAAATAAGTGAATGGCAAATAAGCACATGGAAAGACGTTCAATCTTATTAGTCATCAGGAAAATACAAATTAAAACCACAGTTAGAAACCACTATAACCCATTAGAATAGTTTTTTTTTTTTTTAAAAAAACAGAGACCATATAAAGCAGGGGTCAGCAAACTTTTTTGGTATAAAGATTCCAGATATTTTATGCTTCACTAGCCATATGCCCTTTGTCAAAACTGTTCAAACTCTATAGTCACAGTATGAAAGCAATCATAGATGATAACTAAGTAAGTAGGCATAGCTTTTTGAATTCAAAAACAAAACAAAAAACAAAACCAACCAACCAACCAAACAAGTTGCTGCCAGAGTTAGATCTCAGGGCATAGGCTGCCTTAATATAAAGTCTTGGCATGGACATAAATAATTGGAATTCTTATACACTGTTAATGGGAATATAAAATGGTACTTTCATTTTGAAAACAGTTGGGCAGTTTCTTAAAAAGTCAAGCATACATCTAACATAAAACCCAATCATTCCACTTTTAGGAATTTATTGAGAGAAAGGAAAGCACAGGTTCAGACAAAGACTTGTACACATGTTCATAGCAGTTTTATTTGTAATAGCCCCAAACCAGAAGCAACCTGAAGATCTAACAACAGCTAAATGGATATATTACGGCATATCCAATGCAACGGAATATCACCTGGCAATAAATGGTAACAAATTATTGAAATATACAACAACATTGGTGAATCCCAAAATCATTATGTTGAATGAAGAAGGCAGGCTTTAAAAAAAGTAGTAGTACATATCATATGATTCTAGTGACAGAAATTAAATGAATGGTTACCTGTAGATTACAGTGAATGAAAGCAGAGATTACAAAGGGAAATGAGGAAATTTTTGAGAGGAGATGGAAATGTTTGTAATCTAGATTGTGATGGTGATCATTTTACAGTGTATACTTATGTCAAAACTGATCAAAATTACACGCTTCAAGTATATGCAGTTTATTTTATTTCAATTAAACTCCAAAAGATTTTTAAAAAGAAATAGATGAGAGCACCAAGGAAATAAAGAAAAGCAAAAGTCCAAGACTGGTCCCTGATGTACTCCAATATTTAGAGATGGGGAGATAAGGATCAAGGACCAAAGGCGGCTGAAAAGGAACAACCAATAAGATAAGAGAAAATCTAGCAATGAATGAGGGGTTCATAATCCAAAGATAGCAAGTCCATCAAGCCAAGAAGCATGATCAACTGAAATACTGATGTTAAGAGCTGAAAATTATCACAGGAATTAACAACATGAAAATCACTGCAGACAATGAAAAGAATAATTCTCATGTAGGGATGGGAAGGAGCCTCGTGGTAAAGGAGAGCAGAGAAATAAGGTGATAGTTGGGAGATGTGAGAATCAGGAGAGTTTTAGTTAGTTCATTTCTTATTTTCCAAATAATAGAAAACATAGAATGTTTGCATGTTAATAAGAATGAGGGTGTGTAGATAGATATTGAGGTGACATCCATGGGTAGATGAGATAAATCTTGCATACAAATGGAAAGGCTGACCTCAACTATGAGCACAGAATTCATCCAAAGAGAGGCAGAGCATATGAGAATAAATGCAGGCAGATAAATATGGTGATGGGCATTTGTAGAACAGTGCTTCTCCCCTGTATAATATTTTAAAACATGAATGCCTAGTTTCTCCTCTACTCAACACCCTGAGTTTATTATTTAATTGTTTTGGGTTCCAGACTAGCTATTGTTCCTTTTTGTTTTTGTTCTTTCAGCATGAGGCAGATTCTAGGCGCACCCCAGATTGAGAACCACTGTAACACAGAAGTCCTTTTACGACTGCTCCAGTCTTTTTCGATAAAATGGGAAACAAACTCTTCAGCTATGAGAAAGTATTGTTGGGGATGATATACAAAAGACACAAATCTAATTTCAACGGGGCAACTAGAGTGATATAACATCTCTGATGTAATGAGAGAAAGAAAGATTAGAGCAGAATTGAATCCGAAGAAGTCCCCAGGAAAATAAAGAGGGGAGGGAAGAGAAAGGTCAATGCAGCCTCCATAACAGAAATGCAGTATGGAGTCAAAAACAAAGGGGATAACTGGCAAAGATATCTGGAGTTTCTGTGGAAGACTTAGCGAGAATGTGTTGTGGTGGCAGGAGTCACAGAAACTGGGTTATTATCCTGGTTTCATCACTTGAGCACTTCCCTGCTGGAGTTTAATTTATTACATGTACTGCAAGGATTGTAGTTAAATTTTATTATATCTAGTAAAATGTCTGCCACAAAAGGTAGGCTGGATGGGGTAAAACATTTTGGGGGGAATTATACAAGTTTTATGTGCCAGACTAAGACCACTGTTTTTTGTTTTTGTTTTTTTTTCTTTGAGGAAAGTGACCAATTGAGGGCATTTGAGTAGAAACTTGGCATGATCAAAATGAAGTTTTAAGAGGATCTATCTGGAGGTGGCATGAAGGAGAAGATTGGGGTAAGGAAATTATTGTTTATCTAAAAGTGAAGCAATGAGTTTGCAGTAAAGTTGTGGCAGTGGGAATGGAAAGGAAATGATGGATGCAAGACAAATTTTAGAGTAAAATTCAATGAATTGGATGACTAATTGAATGGAGACAGCAAGGGCTCAGGGATGACTCAGCTTCACGCTTAGTTGACTGGGCAAAGGGTGGCAGAGTGAATAATAATCAGGGATCAGGATAGAAATTGGGAAGAGGAGCTGAATTTAGACGGAAAGATGATGAATTTGTTTTTTGACACAGTTATGGTTTTGTTGGCTATGGACTGGCCAATGAAACACCCACGAGGCAGACAGTTAGATATTTGGAGCTGAGCTCTAAGTTCAGAAGAAGAAATGACCAGAAGATGAGAGCTGGTGATTAGCCACCAAAGACTTGATTGTTACCATGGGAACAGTCTTCTACCAGGGCCCACAGCGAGAAAATCTGAGAGTGCAGAGGACACCGTTACGCCTGGCAATGACCCTTTAGTTGCTGGAATAGGGGTTGGAGAGTGGCCTGAGAGCTTCCAGAGGGCAGACTGGTAGGGAAACAGGGTCCTCACAGGGCTCCAGGAAGTAGCTGTTTAGCAACTTGATTGGAAATATTTTTTAATAGCTTGTTTAGATAGATCTCTGCAGGAAGTCTCAGTGTCAATCCCAAATATAAAACAAGACCAAGTTTTGGTTTGTATCAGGTAAAGGGGCAGCTGCATCTTCCTCTTTGGGCTTTTCCACAGTTGTGGGTCAGCGCGGCTGTGCTGGAGACAGCAGTTATATGCCTGCAATGCAATACTGGGGTACAGTGAGGATCAAGAATCTGCTATTAAATAAGCACCCCAGGTGATTCTGAAACACAGCGGCATAATAGCGGCAATTGGGAAAGTTAGCTGGATGCTGTTTTCACCTGTAAGAGCAGAGCAGCGTGAAGGCCACCCTTCCAATGTCAATAAAACAACATCTGACTTTGGGCTGATCCACAAGAACTATTTACTTATACACCGCAAGCCCCAGTGTCTGGGGCTACCTTACTAGGACCATAAAAGGCATGAGCTTCACAGTCTATGTATCTGATTGTGGGATCTGGGGAGCCCATTTTTGTGAGATAAACATTCTGGGTTGTTGCAAATACAAGCCAGGGAAACAGCAATAGATCAGGAAAATTTTGTTCCCAGGTTAATCTTTTCACCAGTTGGACCCATTAAATTTCCCACAGGCCATTTTTGTTCTTGTGGGTGGTGAAGGGAAGGAGGCTATTCTGGAGCCTGAAGCCATATTTATACGTGGTATAATTAAAACACAAATTAAATTTAGGTCCTAAAAAAGAAAGGAAAAATGTTCTTCATATCAAAAGTGTGCAGATGTACTATAGCTTTATGTAGTCTGAGTCAATGTCAGTGGAAACAAAAATACTAGACTGTCATAGGAATAACATTTGCTAAAGGAAAATTGAGCTGGCAGGACTGATCTAATTCTGATAAAAAAAAAATACTGGTTTGACTTTACAGGCTACGATGGTTATAAACCACTCTGTGACCTACCATATTTTGCCTAAGTGGTAGTTTTCTAACTTAGAGACTCAACCCTTTGACTGAATAAATAGTCTGAATCACTTAGCAGGTCAAAGCTAAGATGTGTTGGCAGAACTAGCTCGCAGTGGCATATATGGGCCATATCAGTGCTACACTCACAAACATGACCTGAGAATTTTATAGCAGCACATCCAGAATGTCAAGAAAGCCTGTGAGAATCACTCAATACCACCTAAAAGGGGCCATACTTCTAAAGGATTTAGGATTTTCAGATGGATGTTCCCAAGGTGCCAATAGCTTATTGGCTCCATCTGAATTAAGCATAATTGCCAACCTTCCTGTTGACCTTAGCACTGTTTCCAGTCTGCTGAGATACAAGTGTGCTATGCAGTATTGGAAACACAAACCTCTCCTCAAGCACACAAGCAACGGCCTGATCACTTGTTTATTTTTTATAAGAATCAAAATTATGGAAAACCTTTTTATCCCCCCTACCATCTTGTTCCATGTGACAACTGACAAAAATCAGTTTTGTTCATTCTAGCAAAAACAAAGAAAGTAGACAAAATGCACTGTAAGAAAGTGAGTTTCAACGGACTTGGACAACTACCCTGAAACCTTGAAATTATGCTGCATGAAGCTGGAGCCCTAGGACTGTGTTACAGGCAAATGAGTGTTACATTAATATTCTCCTGGAACTGGTAGCACAGAACAGAATCTTATGGCCCCTTGCACACTCAAGTAGAAAGTAGGTTTCTACGGCAGTTAGGGCTTCTTAGAGATTTCTGTTCTGGTAATATGTAAACATGACAGAATCTTATAGGAAGAAGGACACTGAATTGATACCTATATAAACCTTTAGGATCAACCTACATCTATAATAAGTGGTATTCATTGAACCAGATGAGGAGGTATCCTAAGAATGGCAAAGTCTGAATAGTATAGGCCCAGCAAGGTGGGAAAGTATCTTAGGAACAGCAAATATTTTTCATGTGAGCCACCCTTTCCCCACAGCGGATGCCATCAACTGATTACAGCGCTCTTTCCCACTGAGTTTTGGATGAGCCGTGGAATTTTTCTCAACACAGTGTCCAACAAAGTCACTATTAATCCATCAGTTTTGGTAAATGAAATAAAACCTGTATTTTATCTTCAATTTAGCATAGTGTGTAAATGACCTTTAGGGAAGACACTTTGTTAGCACCATCTCTTAATTCTTTTCCATTTGGATCTTACAAAAAAAAAAAAAAAGAATTCTTATATGTAGTTCATTTACTCATTTCTTCAACCTACATTTATGGGGCACCTACTATGTGCCAGGCACTGTACTTTGGAGATGTGGGAGTTGCCAAACAGGGGAAAATTCCTACCCTAGAGCTTGCATTCTAATGTTTATGAATTTAGGAACACTGAGCCAACTAATATTTATATTAGTCTCTTCTAACTTACTAAAGTGGCCACTCGTTCAGAGAGCTACTCAAAGAGGAACTACAAAGGCAGAGCACACATGAATAATTTTTATTTCACACCAATATATAACCTACAACAAAGCTAATCAGATACATGGCTAATACACCCTCAGTATTACATAGCATGAAAGTAAAGGACAGCCAACAAGCCCTTCATGCGCTCAACTAAGACTGGCATTGTATTTATAGCAAATCTAAGCCTCCTGTGGTTGGTCTGTTGGGGGTGGGGATTTCACGGGTTGGTGGGGAAGAATATAGAATAAATGCAGAATAAATTATAAATGGAACTATTCAGATGATCTAACACTTGAAACTTATTTATGACCAGGAAATAAATTTAGGAAATTCACGAATATTTGAATATGCTAATATAGGATTTTTTTAATTCCTATCAGGTTAAAATATGACAGGATCCTGAAGTCTCTCTGCCCATACAATTTTACCTCAGTGAGTCAACACTCCCTTGCAGGAAAGCCAGCCTTCCAGAGTTTTACTCTATGTAACTGCAGCCCAACACAAGAGGTCCTAGCGTGTATAGGACAGTATACCAGCTAGACGGATTATAACTGTGTAACGATGCTAAATATTTAAATTTCTGCATAGCAAGGCTGCTGTTGGTCTGGCTTTCATCTTCCTCATATATCACATTGCTATTTTAAGGTAAGAAATATTTGGCAGTTTTATCAAAAAAATTTAACAATCCCAAATCAAGAATTGTAAATTTTAAATGTAGTTCTACATTCCTTTGGTGGGGCGGCGGGGCGGGGGGGGGGGCAATAAGTTTTTTTTAGCATGAAGATATATTCAAACAGAGTAAATGCTTCTGATGGGTTCATGTAGTTGAAACTGTTTCTTTGAAGCTCTGAATGTGTATGCAAAAGGAATCCCATATAAAGAAAAGTGGTTTCCTTTAGAAAATTAACCCATCTTATGAGCTTAATACTTTGAGTTTGCCTAACTTGAAACTTCCTTTGATTGAAGTTATTTAAATCTGGATACTTTTTTTTTCCCATGAGTAAAAGATCTCTCTCTAAATTTTCCTTATGAGTAAGTTATTGTCTAAGGCAGGATTTTGTGTATTCCAGGGTAACCACATCCTTACAGAGTCAAAATATTTTTATTTTTTAGCAGCAACATGGTACTTCATATTTGTTGAAATTGTTCTAACATTCTGTTTAAAATGCATTGTGGAAGGATTTATTTTCTTTTAATTATATGTAACTTGTAGAACTTTGAATGCAGTAAGTTGAGCACTTGGCCAGTATGAAATAAATTTGTGTTTTTAAAAATATATCTCACTTGTTTAATAAAACATGAAATGTTAAAAACTACAGGGTAATTAAAACATGTGTGAGCTGATGAACTCTAACATCATATAGACCTATTACTGTCAATAAACATCCTTTTTCAGATGGGAATTTAAAATGTTAATTATTAAAAGATTGAATGTTAATTATTATTTTGTTCAATATATACTTACTGATTTCTCTATTTGGTATTTCTATGGAAACTTGTGGCTACATTAAGATATGGCTTGGGTTTCCAGGTTCAGAGGAAGAGTTGACCTTCTGGTTTCTCCACTTGAATTCCTTTAATGGCACAGATTACCTTTTCATATTCATGAACTCCCATGTGTCCCCACAGATCTGGCATCATGCTGGGGGCTCAGCCTTTGACAAATGGCAGCTATTTTTACTGCATCGTCTCCACATATATATGGAACCAAAAAAAAAAAAAAAAAGAATAGAAAGAATAGACAAAAGGAAACTTAAGGTATAAGTCATTGGTCTCTATCACAGCATTTCAGCCCTTAGCCTCTCTCTCTGCCCAACCCTTTTCAGACATCTCACTGTGGCCCATGCATCAGAAACCTAGAGGGCTGGAATAACTGCATGGAGTCAGGGTAATTCTGGCAGGTGAGACAGCAGAGCAGGTATGAGGTGACCTTGGTGATTACGTTCACCACCTCAATCCAGCTGGAGTGCAAGGCAGCCTTATGGGCTTTATAATCCCTAACACCAATAAATCTCATTTTTATTTTAACGACCCTTAAGTTGGGTTTTCTTCTACCACCACCACAGAAGAAGTCCTAATACAACTACAAGGACTGAGTTTGGCTTTGTTTTTACTGTTTGTTTTTTAAACAGCCAGGATTCATAAAATATAATGTGTCTTCTGGAGTATCTGTACTTAAGAATTATCTATTGATAAATGTAAACTTGCTTTTTAAAAAAAAAACTCTATGCTTTTCTTATTTCGTTTTGGTTATCATTGCTGTTTAATAAATCCTGAGGCAGATCTAGACAAATAAATGACTAAGGAAAAAAAAAAACACCAAAACTGTGGGCTGGAGTATAAGGCCAGTTCTGGACTACTTCTTAAAGGAATTTCAAAATTATGAAGGAATGATTCCTTTATGAGTGATATGGTAATACGCAATTAAAATAATAAAAAGTGGTTGTTCCAGTTATTTCATATACGTACCCAACCAGAAACTACTGTTTCTACTTAATAGGATCTTGTGTAACTATTTAACTATTGAAGGTATATTTTAAAGGACAAAAATCCTGAACACAATAACTGCTCATTTTGATATAACTCCATCATAATAACTATGAAGTTGATTTAATTTGATAATTTGTGCATGTGGGCAGGTGTGTGTATGTAAATCAACTATTTTTTATCTGCTATTTTTCATCCTATAGCCATATCTCCTTACCACTTTTCAGAGGCAGTCCTTTGTGCATCACTCTGAACATCATATGTATTCTCCTTTCTGCATAATGGATGGCTTCCATGGAGTGCAGCATAAGGAATCTTCTAATTTTGAGTGATATATAGAATGTGGTCACCATATACATACACATGCATAAGTTTCTGTTGCAGATTTAGGTCATCTGCAGCCATCTGTTTGTTTTTTTTTGTTTTTTTTTTTATTTTATTTTGCCATCTGTGTCACAAAGTTTATAAATTTAACACATTTTGCTAATGTATGTGGATATACACCCAAAATGTGGAGAAAATTGAAAAAAAAATTTAATGCCCTAAAAATGACCACAAGGAACAACAGTAGCAATAGCCAAAAAGAAAATAAAAAAGGAGAATTCAAAATATACTGCACTGCCTTAGTTGATCTAGATTTTTTTTTTTTTAGTTTCAAGCAACAAAGTCAATCCAAAATAACTTCAGCAGAAAAAATTACTTTTCTCCCCCTGCCCCCTCCATGGAGAAGAATACTGAGAGATCTTGAAAGAAGTTGATGACTGACCAACCCTTGAGGAAGGGGGGATGCATGGGCTGCTTCAGAGACCTAGCTGTGGTGGTCAGGAGATATTTCTTTAATAATAACAATGACCATCAAAATAATCTTTAAACTTAACATCTATTGAATATACAATATGTCACACTTTAAATGAATTCCCTTATCTACATTTCATACCAGCTGCTGGAGAAAGTTCACATTATTTTTTCTGTTTTCCAAATTAAAAAACAAAAGACAAAGAGGTTAAATAAATTTCACAAGACTCTAGTGCTAGTCATAGCAGAGCTAGGCACTGAACTCATACTGGTATGACAGCCTGAGTACTTAACTGCAGGATTGCATGGTTCTCCTTCAAACAACTCCTAGTTTCTGCTGCTCAGTTTGAAATAACATAATTTGGGAAAAAAGAGAGGCTTATAGCTCTAGCTTGGATCAAGTATCCACCTTTGGACCAACTTTCTAAGACAAGGGCCCCGGGTTAGTATGTAGAAAATGGTGGCCCTTTGTTTGGGGGTGTTTGTGGAGACCTAAGCAGCCATGACAAGAATTACCTCTAGATAGTGGATCTATCCTACCTTCATCCAATCTTCCCAATCAAATGTGATTGTTCCCTCCCCAGAAACCATGGACTCCATCCCCTCCTAGGGCACTCAGTGAACTTTGCTATGTGTGATAGACTTGTCTATCTGCCTCTAGAAAAGTTCTAGACTGCAGCAAGTTTTGCCTTTCTAATATATATTCCTTCTGAGTCTACCAGGTAATGGCCCTCAGTAGATCCTTTGAATACTAGTTGTTGAATGAGAAACGTAACTATGACTGGCAGATGAATGTGAAGAATGCCAGACCCTCACAATCATAATATGAAGCCCAGGGAGTCACAATCACAAAAGAAAATGGAGGGAAAAAAATATGTAGGGAGTAAAATAATCTATGCATCCATTTAAAAATCAACACATGAAAGTAACATTATTTTTAGTTTCGGTTTCATGATTCAGCCTTTCCAGTGTAAATAATTTATAAGAGAAAGGAGACAAATATCAGGTTTGTGGGAAATGTAAATTAATTTGGATCTAAAATTAGAAGAACCCTTCCCATAGACAGATGACAAAAGGACAAAAAGGGCAAGAGGAATTTGATGAAAACAGTGGAGAAACCACAGAACCACAGAAGCTAGCAGGCTGGTGGCCATTTGATAAAAAGAGTCAAGATTCCAGGGTGACCAGAGGTTTACACAGAAAGGCAAATAACTTAGGACAAGAAAACAGATATCAAAGGTCACAGAATTTGCAACATATTTGCTTTGTAGATCTGGCTTGAGGCAAAAGTGGGAAATAGGCATAGATTGCATTCAAGTATCCAAATCTTCCATCTTGTGCCCCTTTCAGGCTCTCTGGAATTTCCTCCAACCTTCAGTACCCAAAAGCCTCTGATCCTACATTTTCCTCTGTTTTTAGTGGAGGAGGGGATCAAGTATTTTTTGTTCACATGGTAATGTAAATGAGCTAGTCTGGATGTTACCATTTCTTTAATAGTGAAAGTAAAAAGGAATTCCAACTGAAACAGGGAGTTGGGCAAATTTAGAAGGGTGACCCTCCATTGAAAAGAATTTTGTGTAGGGAAGAGACATATTCTCAGCTAAAATTTTCTCAGAACAAATATAGTCTCAGGGATTATATATTTTGGTCCTGCTCAGACACTAAATACTATATGACCTTGGGTAAGTCACTCAACTACTCTGGGCCTAATTATTCTCTTTTTAAGCCTCAGTAATAAAACCTTCCTAGGGTATCTGAGTGGCTCAGTCATTAAACATCTGCCTTCTGCTTTGATCATGATCCCAAACTCCTGGGATCAAACCCCACATCGAGATCCCTTCTTGGCGAGGAGTCTCGTCTCTCTCTGCCCTTCACCCTGTTCATGCTCATTCTCTCTCTCAAATAAATAAAATCTCTGAAAAAAAAAACCAAACACTTCCTGAGGATATTCTAAGAACTGAATTTATATAATTACCTAGCTCAGTTCTTGGCACTTAGGAAGTATTCATTAAACAGTAGTTGTTTAATACATACTATTATTGACGTCATTATTGTTCTTACATTTAGTGAGTAGTCTCCAAAATGGAATGTCACTACTCAGGATGCGTGTGAATGTTACTAACTGTTGAGATGTGGGATGAAAACATACATACTTACACTATGTGTGTGTCTTTGTACACATAAAATCTAATTAAGGGGTGCCTGGGTGGCCCAGATGGTTGAGTGTCTGCGTTCGGCTCAGGTTATGATCCTAGGGTTCTAGGATGGAGCTCTATGCAGGGCTACCAGCTCAGCAGAGAACCTGCTTCTCCCACTTGCCCTGCTTGTGCTCTCTCTCTCAAATGAGTAAATAAAATCTTAAAAAAAAAAAAAGACCTAATTAAAAAAAAAGAAATTTAGCTTTACTAATATTTAAAGTATGGATTGACATTCATGATCCTAATTGATCTCTGTATTGCTATTCATTCATCTCATAGGAAAAAATCACTCTGTGTCTCTTGAGACACAAAGGGATGTCCATGTGTGGAAGGGCTGATGTGGTGCCTCCCTTGTTTGCTCTCTGTATACTGTGACCATGAACTATGTAATTTCATTTTCAAAAAGAACTCATAAAAAAACAAGTGCCTTGAAAGAATTCCTACACAGAAACTATGAAATGAATGTGGTATTAAAAACACATAAATTTACGAAAATAAGAAAATGCCAGCACTGGCATGTTCCCTATTCTTTAGATGAACTCCTTGTCTGCCACACAAAGTCATTAAAACAGTAATGGCTGATAAGAGGGCATCAGCAAAAGAAACTGTCTATCGGAAACTGACATCTACTCTCATTAACAATGCATCACTACTAAGTAAAATAAAATTTATCTTTAAATGTTTGTCATCTCTTCCCTTTTCCCTTAATTTTTCTGTTGTTCTGAATGTGCTTCATAAATATTCAAACATTAATTAAGAGTGTAGTCTTAAAAATTTTTTAGGATGCAGCACTTAATGAAAAATATTTGGAAACCATTTCACTGAGTGTGTGAGTTTCTTGCATTTCAGAAATCTTCAATTTAATGGCAGGAAGAAGAAAACAATTTCAGTTGAACCTGGAGAAAATTTTAAATTTTGATCCTGTTTTGATACTAAATATGAATATTTATTCCCAGGTAAAAGAAAAGGAATCATGAATATTTCATTTGATTTTATTCAATTAGTTATTAAATACAGTCAACTCTCAAAAAGCATAAGATTTATTATTTACTTCTCCCCTACCTTCTTAGAACTTAGTCATTTATGTCTAGCTCCCAAAGGTGTCACAGGAGCATTTTATCTTTCTACCCACCTTATGCCAGATTACTGGGAAGCTTTCTAGAGCCCAGGAAAAATCCTGATCTTAGAGCCTGAACTTCTCTCTATAAAATTCAAGAAACAGCATGAGAAAATCAAGATTGCCTTCATAAAATAGTACCAGGACAATACATTGTTGGATTCCTCAATATTCCACAACTCCTATATAGCTAGGAGGTGATCAATCTATACAGATTATTATACATCTATATAGATTATATATACAATATCATATATATAATATATATAAATACATATATGCCTGGGTGGCTCAGTGGGTTAAAGCCTCTGCCTTCGGCTCAGGTCATGATCCCTGGGTCCTGGGATTGAGTCCCGCGTCGGGCTCTCTGCTCAGTGGGGAGCCTGCTTCCCTCTCTCTCTCTGCCTGCCTCTCTGCCTACTTGTGATCTCTCTCTGTCAAATAAATAAATAAAATCTTAAAAAAAAAAAATATATATATATATAAATAAATTAGAGGGATCCTAGCTCACTCCCTTTCAAATCTACCTCCAGAGCAATTTATTCATTCTCTCTCTTAGAAAGTTCAGAAGGCTTTGCATAGTTGCGTATGTTTTGTGTTCATGTGCCTCTAGGCTAATGGGAAGGATATTGTTAAATAAAAATAAGATACATTGGTATTTCTATTCTGAGGCATCACTTTTCTTGGCTGAGTATGAACCCAAATTCATAGAATATTTTAGACAGTTTCATATTTCCTTGTTCTTCCAGCAGTAGCTTCAAAATTGTGTTAAAACCAAACCTCGATCCTTAACATCCTCTTTAACTGGGTATATTTTGAAGCAAGAATGCCCTTCCAATTCTGTTCTGTAGTCAACTGACCCTGAGATGGAAATGTGTGCATTGTAACTTCTCCTTGTGAGCCTGGGAGTCCCTGTGAGTAAAATAAGCATCATAATATCATAATGCTCACATGTTTAGAGAAATCCAGAGCAACTGAACATTTGCCGGTGCTGCAGGATACTTGGGTGGAAGGCAGGCAGGACATGCTGCTAATATTACTATCAATGCCAATTTCCAGATGGAACTCTGGAGCTAAACTGAGTTCACTGCTTTTCAAAATCTGTTCAGTAAGTGCTCCCAGGGCTGGTGTGGGCTATGGGGCTCGTTTGTTTTTCCTGGTCACCATGGAGCTGCTAGTTTTCAATCACAGGGCATCAGAGCAACTAGGAAAGAAGAGTAAGTGCCAGAACCCACTGGCTGTCTTTGGAGAAGCGGAAGGGTGAGTAGCAGGAAGCAGTAAACCAAACCCATAGCTGCCAGTAAATGACTTAGACACTGCTTTCTGGGCATTTCTGTTTCAGTTCTTCATGGCTAAGCAAATCAAGACAAATGGCGAGGGGCGGGGGTTGCTAGGGGAGGTGAAGTTTTCTCAAGGATCCATTAAGGTGAATCTCCTAGCTATAAAGTGAGTGCAACTCTGGCAGAATCACAGAGACAGATCAGTTTAGTTTTGGAATCATTTAGGCCGGACAAGTTGCTCAAACATTGCAAATCTCAGTTGCTTGTTTGTAAAATGGGTATAGTAATATTTACCTACGGCAATTGTTTAATAAGGTATGTAAAGTGCAAAACCCACTGCCATGCACGTGGGGAACCCCGTGAGTGAGTGCAGCTTTTGTTATTCTCGCCCTTGTAAAAGGACAATAGTCAACATTTAAACAAAAATATATAAGATAATCTAATCTGTTTTAATGTTTTCTCTGTATTTCACTCCATCGTGGAGAAGACATGACATTTTAGGAGAAAAGCTGTAGGATATTTAAAAGTATTTAAATTTCTAAGCCTGTAAAATTCCAGCACTAATTTCAGTGGTGGCTAAACTCTATAACATGTTGCTTTGCTTGGTTAGAAATCAAATGCTTTCCTTGACAACAATCATTTTCACAAACACACTGGATGAAAGGTGATCCGAGTGCACATTCAGGAAATCACTTTAAAAGCGAGATTGATTGAACTCTCCCAGTATTACGAAGTAGACACCACCCCATCCTAAACCGTGTGGTCAGGCTAGGATTAAGGATAGAAAAATCTCTTAAGCAATATATCAAAATTCACAAAGCTACAGGACAGAAAAGGTAACACAGTAGTTTAACCTTTGGAAATTTTGAGCCAAAATGCTTTCTGGCTATAGTCTTTCCTCCTAGAAAAGAAGCTAGCCTTCTCCGTGGTCCTATGCTTCTATTGTGAGTGATTCTATCCCTCTCCAACCAGCCCAGAGCTGCTATTAGTAGCTTAAAATCCCATCCTCTCTCTCAGAAATTTTGTCTCAGTGGAACTGGAAGATTACTTTCCTGCTATTTGAAGTTCCTGTGTGTCACTGAGGTATGCTGGCCCAGGAACTTAAAAGCCAACCCTTTCTTTATCATGGTTAAATGCTTGATAAGCAGAGAAAGGTTTTGACTTTCAAACTGGCCCATTCTGGAAATTTTTAAAGGAAATACTCAGTCCAGTCTTTAAATAAAATTCAAATGAAAAGGTTCTGGATTTAATAATATGAAACATAAAAATTATTCCATTTACAGGGTGCCTGGGTGGCTCAGTGGGCTAGAGCCTCTGCCTTCTGGTCTCAGGTCTAGATCTCAGGGTCCTGGGATTGAGCCCCACATTGGACTCTCTGCCCAGCAGGGAGCCTGCTTCCCTCTCTCTGCCTGCCTCTCTGCCTTCTTGTGATCTCTGTCTGTCAAATAAATAAATAAAATCTTAAAAAAAAAAAATTCCATTTACCCAGAAACTTCCAGCTATCTTGTTCAGATACTGGTTGCATGGTAGGGGCTGGGGGTAGGGGTGGGGGAAGTGTAGGGATTTGTCCTGTTACATCTCTGAAAATTCAGGGGCCTCCTTTGACTCTAATACCTCAGAAGAATAATATGAGGTAGCTCTGGCAGGGCAATTCTTGAATCTCTCTACAGTACATACAGTATAAATGTAAGTGTCCTTGGATATAAAACACTATTTCCAGGGCCACTATGAATTCAATGACTAAGGCAACATATCCCCTAGTGGACTTTGTTTTTAAATGTTTCTCTCTGTCCTCTCTGCACCCCCATATATGAAGATGTGGAGCAAAGGACACAGAAGTGATAGAGATGTAGAGAAAGGAAGGAGAGTGGGGTGGCTGATATGCGATACATCAGTTCAATAGGTGATTTTATCGCCCAGAGAACAGAATTCCAAGATTTCTCATCATGCCCAGAGGTTACTCTCTTTTTTTTTTTTCCATAAAAGGAATCTAAGAGGCTTTTATAGGAAACCAGCACTTATGTGTTTCAATGAACTGAAAATCTACCTAAACGAATGGTGAGATAAAAACCTTAATATACCGTAGCCACCCAAATTTCACGTAAACAAATTCTTCCTTGAAGGCACTGGGGCTGTGCAACACAGTAGAAGCCCTACTTAACTGCCAGACTCAAAATGAAATAAGAACAAAGGTAACATTTCCAGGCTATGAAACGGTATTGCTAGGAGACTTAAAAATCATGCTAATAATAAAAGGAATGAGTAATCAAGTCACTGGCTATTCTGTAACTCTGATACTCTGATACTGCAATCCACATGTGTCCGACTGCCACCATTTCTTGCTAATTCCGACCACTGTGATCTTTCAAAGGCCCATGTGTTCATTTATCTCCCTCTGTGGCCAAATTACTCACTTGCCGATCTCTCTCCTCGGTTTTGTTTCTAGCATTTCAATCATGTCCAATACATAAACAGAAGAGGTGGGTGTCTGGATCAATGTAGCTTAATTATAATCCTGCTTCTTAAATCTCGGTCACTTTCTTTTTCATTTATTCCAACAACACGGGACAGTTGGGCACTTACGGTTGCACGCATATTCTAGTCACTACCTTTTGTGAGTTACAGATTTGCGGCTTGCTTGTCGGTTTTGAAAGCAAAGGAGAAAGTCCTTTTGATTTCATTTTAAATTGCACAACGAAAAGGGGCATACAAGCATCTTTTTCTCTCTTTCCAATCCTCTTGCTTTCATTGTGAAGACTACAATAAAATAAAAACACAAATGTAAAGAATTATTGGTTTAAATGTTTTTGGTCTGTCTTTCAAGCTATCTTTTGATGTTTGCCTCTAGAACTCCAATGTTGTAGCCACCACGGCTTGAAGTATTTCCCCCACCGCTTGTGCCATTTCAAACATTCCCTTAGTATTAAAACAAATCAGAATCAGGAGGTATCTAATTGTGCTGGTTTTGATTTTGTTAATACAAAGTGAAAGATTAAAATGGAGCTGTAACAGCAAAAACATTTCTTAAAGTGGCAGTCACAGCTAACCATTAAAGACAAAGAAGCTGAAAAACCAAACCTTAAAAACTTATAAAAAAAAATTATTTTTCCAAGAAAGTACAATCATGACAGAGGGTAACTTCATAACCTTTTTATAAAAATGTTACCATTCATCAAAAGGTGCTCCTGCAAATAAATCTTGCTTCCCCCTACGACATTTACAAGCTCACATATTACAGCTGTCACTTTTGGTGGCAGCTGGCAAGTTCTGCAATGGTCTGGGTGCTTCCCCAGACAGGGCTCTTCTCTGGTCTTGCTTTCCCAACTCTTTGCATGCTCTTCTGATTCTCCAGTTACTTCCACAGCTATGCACCAGTTTTCCCTTTCTATAGCTCCATTATCATGGCATCTGCAGGGCAACAGTCCTGGATGTCCCCACGGGCCACCCCGAGAACCTTCAGGGAATCTGAAGGTGCACATCATTTGAACCAAAGGGATCTGTTCTGAGTGTGCTCTTTTAAGCTACACAGCACTTCCTTTTTGTCACGATAATTTTTATTCCAGATCTCACATAACACTGTTTTTTGGGATGCTTATATTAACAGGTAGAACTTTCCCTGTTACGATGCATACGAAAGTAAGTCAGTAGAAATTATAGCAAAATCTCCACCTTCCCTCACAATCTTTTTCTTTTCCCCTTCCCTCACAATCTTAATTTCAAATGTTTTCAGGCATTATGCCATCCCCATTCTCTCTAGTGGTCACTCTCTCTTCCTCTAAGCGACCAGGTGGGAGGCGGGAAGCAGGCTGACTTGCAAAGGTAAGGGAAGTCTTTGCAGTAACTACTGAGTCCATGGATTTTACACATTGGCAGAAAGTTAAGAAGGAGAGCTTCCTCCGTATACTTTTGTGTTTACTTTTCAATGTAAATTGATTGCTGGCAAGCTGAAGTCTGATGCACACCTTGGCATGACATGGTCACCTACCAATCTTTTTCAATCCCCAAATTGGGAAATGCGGTTTCACCACAGGAAATTGAGCATTTGGACAACATGTCATAATTAATACCAATTATGCATTCAATAATAATTGTCTTCATTTAAGCAATGAGAAGAGTAATGTTTGCAGTGAAATATGATGGGGAGAGAGGAAGTGGCCAGACAGGCAGGTGGGAGAGGAATGTTTTGGAAACAAAAAAAAAGGAACACAAAATATGCAGAGTGTAAAAGTGTGTGGCACATTTATAGAAACTACATTTATAGAAACTACATGAAGCTCATTATTAGATGACTGCAAAGGGCCACAAGATGAGTGTCAAGGATGAAACTGGATACGTAGGGGACAGATCATCAAAGACTGCGTACTCAAGGACTTTGCTTCTCTGAATATACAACCTCTCTATCCTTATTTTATCTCCCTTTATGGAAACATTCCTATCAGCACACAAACATGCTACAAAAGCTCTTATCTTAAAAACAAACAAACAAACAAACAAAGTTTCTACTCTTCTTTTCCCTCCATGCACTGCTCGATTTCTCTGCTTCCTCTTCTAGCCAAATGCCTTGTGTGAGTTGTTCATGACTGTTTCTCATTTTGTCACCACCCAATCTCTCTTGAACTTGCTCCAGACAAGCTTTTGTCCCCAACACTACTCAAACTTCTCTTGCCAAGTGTCCAGTAAAAATAACTTTGAAGCTATCCCACAGGGCACACCTAAAGACAGCCTAGACACAATCTAATGCAGTCTTGCTCAGAGATGTGTAGTATTTATCCTCTGGCACCTGCAGCAGTGGTTAAGGGCCATCTAGGGAAGGGTGGGGAGATATAAATTCCTGGGCATTCCTGGCTCTCTTTGTGAGTGGCAAAGTGGGGTGCTGAAACTTGAGGCCAGTGTTTTTACAAAGAGATGTAGGTGTTGGCTGTTAGATGAGAGTACAAAAGCCAGTGTTCACAAAAATGACATAAGGAAGGGGAAACCAAAATGTGGTCCCCAGACTGGAAGTATCAGAATTGCCTAGGAATTTTTGGAAATAGAAATATCCTAATTCTCCAAATTACAAGCTCTCCAGGTGACTCTAATGTATATTATGGTTTGAGAACAACTTCATAAAATCTTTATGATGAAAGCACAACTACATTATCCTTTTTTTATAGATAAGGAGAGTCCAGAGATTTTGACCCCATTATATTAACACCATAATAGTGTGACTCTACATTTGTGAATATAAACTTTTAAACCAAAATTATATCATAGATGAATTTTTCATCAATAACATAGTTTCTACAACAAACAATATTATATCAATTTAATTTCTCAATAAATTTTTTATACATTACACTTAAGTCTTTTACTATTGACTTAAATTAATTAATATCACTAGGAGTAATACAATGCTTTTTGGTTGGTCAATAAAAACTTTTATTTTGTCTAAATCAAACCATTATAGTCATAAATTTAGCTAATCTTAAATTTGTTTTGTGGTAATTATTTTTATGAAGTCAGTTATTTTCCAAGCCAAATTCTGCAAAACTACATTTTGACAGTAAGAGTTGATTTCTGAGTTTTCAGTTAATAGTATATTTTATACTAAACAGTTTAAAATATTGTCCATTTTATTTCACATAGATTAGTTCTACAAGTTAAAAATTAGATGAAATACTCCATACTTATCCTTGTTCTTACCCTTGTTTCTTAGCTAATCCATAAGAAAAACCACAAAAAGTTATTGTCAAGTATCACAGAAGTACTGTATTGTCAAAATTCCCCACCCATCATAAATTATTTAGTGCATGCAGTTTTTCCATAACTTCTTATCCCTGAGATTACCTTAAATGTGTATTTCTAATCCCTTCCAGAATTGATCTAGTATGTTTTGTCAATGTAGAATGTGAGAAGCTGTGCTCTCAGAATTCTGCTGGCTTAAAGCAATTTGAAACTTCAACAAAGTGGTTTATTCTTGTTGTTTACTGAGTGCAAATAACAAACAGATTTAAAATACGGAGGAAACCAGAGGATTACTGAAATTTTCCACAATGTATGCACCCAATCTCATGACTTCCCTCTCGCTCCCACTTGTTTTGGCAACAAGAACAATTATAAAGTAAAAATAATAATTAAATTTAAAGCTTATTCAGTGTTCTCTATATGGCAGGCATTTTTCAAGTCCTCTACATTTATTAACTCATTTAATCTTCTAAATAACCATGAGTTAGGTACTACAAACAGCAGTTTATTGATGTGAAAATTAAGCCTTAGAAAGGTTATGTAGGGATGCCTGGGTGGCTCAGTTGGTTAAGCAGCTGCCTTCGGCTCAGGTCATGATTGATCCCAGTGTCCTGGGATCGAGTCCCATATCGGGCTCCTTGCTTGGCGGGGAGCCTGCTTCTCCCCCTGCCTCTGCCTGCCACTCTGTCTGCCTGTGCTCGCTCATTCTCCCTCTCTCTCTCTGACAAATAAATAAATAAAATCTTTAAAAAAAATTAAAAAAAAAAAGTTTTAAAATAAAAAAAAAAAGGAAAGGTTCTGTAAAACCTAGATTTCCAATCTAGACAATCTATAAGTAGACACTGTCTCTTAATGGCTACGTTATACTTCTTAGACAAATATGAAAGAAAAATAGCCAGCTGATTCATTTTCCAGGGATGAGAGCTCCCTCTCCTTCTCTTTCCTCTTTTCCTTCCTGCTCTCAGTCTCTTCTAAACAACCTTCTTCCTCTTTCCACTCCAGCCAACTTCCCCTAGCTTCTTTCCTTCTCATATCTTCTAAATTCCCTCCAGGATGCTCAATAATTTTGTGAAATGAGGAGATTTCTCACCTCTTTTAAGACTTCTCTAATATATATCTTCAAACAGATCTTAAACTGTTAAAGCAAAATCTTTCCCTATTTCCCTCTCTCTCTCTTTCTCCCCCTTTTCCCACTCTGCAATACAAATAAATATAGGTAAAATTCAATAAAAAAGACAGAAGTACATCCTTGGTTAACCCAAAATAAGAAGGAAATAAGGAACAGAAAAAATAATTTGTGTTACAAACAAAATTCAAAGTGATAGACAAAGGCAATAACAATGTCCACAATAAATGTAAATGGGCTAAATATTCCACTTAAAAGGTGAATATTGTCACATCGGCTCAAAAACACCGGAACAAACTATATGATATTTATAAAAGCTACATTTTAAATAACAAGACACAACTAGGTTGGAAGTAGAGGATGAAAATGGTATATTATGCAAACAGTAAGAATGAAAAGTGTGTGGGGCTCTTTTAATATTTAAAAAAGAAAGAATTCAAAACAAAATTACCAGAGATAAGGTAGTAATAATAAAGGATAAATTTATCAAGAAGATAATATAATCGTAACTGTGTGTACTTCTGATAGCAAGGCATTAAATTACACAAAGCACAAACTAACATAACAAAAGGGAAAACTATACAAAGCCATCATTATAGCTGAAAACTCTAAGTCCTTTTTCAATAATTTATCAAAAAAGTAGACCAAAAAAAGGTAAAGAAGATTTGAACATTATCAACCAATTTGACCTGCAGTAACTAACAGAATATACATGTACACATGCATTAATCATCAACAGAAAATATATATCCTGGATCATAAAACATGTCTTAATAAATTTTAAAGGATTAGAATCTTATAGACTATATTCTTTGACCAAAACAGAATAAAATTAAAAATTAGTATCATATATCAAGAAAACACCCAAGTGTTTATAATATAACAACTAAGATGGCTCATCGCCCAAAGAAGATATCACAAGGAAAATTTAAAATCCTTAACTGAATAATAAAAAACATATCAAAATTTAGGGAACTAAGCTAAGCAATTCTCAGGACAAAATTCACCAGCCTTTCATGATAAAAACGTTTTACAATTAAGAATGCAAGTGTCCATATACACTATGGAGTATTATGCCTCCATCAGAAAGGATGAATACCCGACTTTTGTAGCAACATGGACGGGACTGGAAGAGATTATGCTGAGTGAAATAAGTCAAGCAGAGAGAGTCAATTATCATATGGTTTCACTTATTTGCGGAGCATAACAAATAACACGGAGGACATGGGGAGATGGAGAGGAGAAGG
>PISX010028302.1:0-21754 GCA_004024625.1 Mellivora capensis | reverse complement strand
TGGAAGAACAAATATTGTGAAAATGTCTATGCTACCTAAAGCAATCTACACATTTAATGCAATCCCTATCAAAATCCCACCCATTTTTTTTCAAAGAAATGGAACAAATGATCCTAAAATTTATATGGAACCAGAAAAGACCTCGAATAGCCAAAGGAATATTGAAAAAGAAAGCCAAAGTTGGTGGCATCACGATTCCAGACTTCAAGATCTATTACAAAGCTGTCATCATCAAGAGAGTATGGTACTGGCACAAAAACAGACACATAGATCAATGGAACAGAATAGAGAGCCCAGAAATAGACCCTCAACTCTATGGTCAACTAATCTTCGATAAAGCAGGGAAGAATGTCCAATGGAAAAAAGACAGCCTCTTCAATAAATGGTGTTGGGAAAATTGGACAGCCACTTGCAGAAAAATGAAATTGGGCCATTTCCTTACACCACACACAAAAATAGACTCAAAATGGATGAAGGACCTCAATGTGAGAAAGGAATCCTTCAAACTCCTTGAGGAGAACACAGGCAGTAACCTCTTCGACCTCAGCCACAGCAACATCTTCCTAGGAACATCGCCAAAGGCAAGGAAAGCAAGGGCAAAAATGAACCATTGGGATTTCATCAAGATCAAAAGCTTTTGCACAGCAAAGGAAACAGTTAACAAAACCAAAAGACAACTGACAGAATGGAAGAAGATATTTGCAAATGACATATCAGATAAAAGGCTAGTGTCCAAAATCTATAAAGAACTTATCAAACTCAACACCCAAAGAACAAATAATCCAATCAAGAAATGGGCAGAGGACATGAACAGACATTTCTGCAAAGAAGACATCCAGATGGCCAACAGACACATGAAAAAGTGCTCCACATCACTCGAAATCAGGGAAATACAAATCAAAACCACTATGAGATATCACCTCACACCAGTCAGAATGGCTAAAATTAACAAGTCAGGAAATGATAGATGCTGGCAAGGATGTGGAGAAAGGGGAACCCTCCTACACTGTTGGTGGGAATTCAAGCTGGTGCAACCACTCTGGAAAACAGCATGGAGATTCCTCAAAAAGTTGAAAATAGAACTACCCTATGACCCAGCAATTGCACTACTGGGTATTTACCCTAAAGATACAAATGCAGTGATCCGAAGGGGCACGTGCACCCGAATGTTTATAGCAGCAGTGTCTACAATAGCCAAACTATGGAAAGAACCTAGATGTCCATCAACAGATGAATGGATAACGAAGATGTGGTATATATACACAATGGAATACTTTGCAGCCATCAAAAGAAATGAAATCTTGCCATTCGCAACGACCTGGATGGAACTAGAGGGTATCATGCTTAGTGAAATAAGTCAATTGGAGAAAGACAACTATCATATGATCTCCCTGATATGAAGAAGTGGAGATGCAACATGGGGGGTTGGGGGGGTAGGAAAAGAAGAAAATAAACAAGATAGGATCAGGAGGGAGACAAACCATAAGTGACTCTTAGTGTCACAAAACAAACTGAGGATTGCTGGGGAGGGGGGGTCGGAAGAGGGGGTGGGTAATGGACGTTGGGGAGGGTATGTGCTATGGTGAGTGCTGTGAAGTGTGTAAACCTGGCGATTCACAGACATGTACCCCTGGGGATAAAAATACATTTTATGTTAATAAAAAATTAAAAAATTAAAAAAAATTTTAAAAAGGATGAATTTCTGTAGAAATAGCTGCTTCAATGTCAAGTGTAGTTAAGTCTTAAATTGTGTAAATACTCTCCAGCATTGCTTTAAGGAAAGAATGAGAGAAACAAAACACCTGTGTTCTTGGTCTTCTGGGAAGAGTGATGTTGGCAAGCACGATTCAGTCATTTCCAAGAAGTAATGGGCCTTCTTCTAGAAAGCAGATGGAAGCCTTACTTTTGTTTTCAAGAGAAACTCTACCAGTGTTGAATGTCATGGATTGTCATATTTTCATTTTAAGAGAAATAATCCCTCTAAGTCCCAAGGCAGGGAATTGAGACAGATTAAGGAACTAATATCAGAGATAAAACCCTTCCAAAGATCAAAGAGCAGCTGATGTCTCCAGGGTGTGTTGCTTCACCAACCTCAGGACATGACAAGAAGTACTACATCCTCTCCACTAGGAGGTGCCATTCAGAGCCCTCCCTGTCATGCAGACTGACTGGTTAGAATCCAAGTGGGTTAGCCTAAGTACTTCCATTTTCCACTGAACAATCTTGTGTCTGCGCTCTCCTTTTGATTGATTCTGCTTAGTGTCCTATTTTGCTTTCCCTTAAGAGAAAAGTCTGTAAAAAAAGAGGTAATTTATGGTAAATGATTTCCTGTAATTTTTTTACTCTTTCTGGTAAGCAACTTCTTATAGAAAGAAATTGGATACAAAACTAACACACAGTAACTGAAGATAAATTATTTTTGAGACCCTAGAAAAGAAATCTGGAGTCACAGAAGACATAGTCTTTCTGCCCTGTATACGGATTAAGATAGAGACATGTTGATAAAAATGAGGAACCTGATCTTGGAATTTTGTTTTAATAAAAAAGATAAGGGGCGCCTGGGTGGCTCAGTGGGTTAAGCCTCCACCTTCAGCTCAGGTCATGATCTCAGAGTCCTGGGATCGAGCCCCGCATTGGGCTCTCTGCTCAGCAGGGAGCCTGCTTCCCTCTCTCTCTCTCTGCCTGCCTCTCTAACTACTTGTGATCTCTGTTAAATAAATAAAAATAAAATCTTAAAAAAAAAAGGTTAAGACAACTCCTTTTCTTTACTTTCCTTATGCAGAATCATTGTCCCTTGCTACAGAGTTATGCCTTAGAGGACTGTGATTGTTGAAGCAGTTCACCCTTGCACTTTTAACTTGTTCTTTTTTCCTCTAATAGGTAACCACCATGGTGATGGCAGATACATTGGTTCCCTATAAGAGATACATCTTTGTCACAGAATGGCTCTGTCTTAACTGCATGATTCCCAAGGATGAATTTGCACTGACTTTTTATATTTTTTTTTTATAATTTGGAACACTTTTAGTGGGTTTGACTGCATAAAAATAAAAGTAGTGAAAGAAATCTTATTCCAATAGTTTTGTCTCTGAATGTACCACTGCTTTTCTATGTCAGTGAGCTCTTGCGGTGTAACAAACCAACCTAATTTCAGTAAGCTTAAAACCAAAAGCATCTACCATTGCTTATGGATCTAAAGATCCAGCTGGATGGTTCTTCTGGCCTGCATTGGGCTCAGGCACACATTTATGGTCAGCGGTCAGTGGGGAGCCAGCAGTTCTGCTTGGCTGAGTTCTCTCCCATGTTACAGCATCAACTGGGTGCAGACAGATTTGAAATGACTTCAGCTAACTGGAACCTCTTCCACATGATTTCTCAGTCCATCTGGCTAGGCTGAGTTTGCTCACATGGCAGGGGCAGAGTTGCAACAGAAAGTGAAAACACATCAGACCAATGAAATCCAGCTTGGACCTGGCTCATCCTTATTTTTACTGAATTCTATTGGCCAACACAAGGCAGAGGAAATCCATTCCACCTCTTGATGGGAGGAAATGATGGTGTCTCTAAGGGAGGGTTAAAGCACTGGGAATACTTTTACAATTAAATTGACACAGAGTCTTACGTGGAAAGCTAGTTGGTGCCCTGTTGCTGTTTTAACAAAGAAACTTTTCCTAAACCAGGACTCTAGCTTTGAAGATTGGATTTCAATGGCTTTAGCAATCCAGATATAAATCTTTGGAAACACGGCTTATCACTTAATTCTTGCTGCTCAGATTTTTCCACAAACATAGTGGATCAGCTTCCCCCAAGTAGATAGAATAATCAATAAAAGAAATCTGATATGTAGATTCTAATACTTCAAGTTCATCAGAATATACCTTTGCTGCAGCAGCACCTTTTACTTAAAATATATTAAAAAAGAAAAACCGGGGCGCCTGGGTGGCTCAGTGGGTTAAAGCCTTTGCCTTGGCCTCAGGTCATGATCCCAGGGTCCTGAGATCAAGCCCCACATTGGGCTCTCTGCTCAGCAGGGAGCCTGCTTTCCTCTCTCTCTGCCTGCCTCTCTGCCTACTTGGGATCTCTGTCTGTCAAATAAATAAATAAATAAAATCATGTAAAAAAAAAGATAAAAAACTAATAATACCTCTGTTTCATTTTTATGAGAGAGAGAGAAAGAGAGACCGTCAGCAGAGGGGTGGGGCAGGGGCAGAGGGAGATGGAGAGAGAGAATCGTAAGCAGGCTCAAAGCCTAGAATAGAGCCTGATGTGGAGCTCAAACTCACAACCCTGTGATCATGACCTGAGCCAAAATCAAGGGTTGAACCCTTAACCCACTGAGCCACCCAGGTCCCCCAAATCTCTGGTTCTGCAAACTAGCAAAGTTTGTTCCTTGCTTAGTTGCATCAATGGGCTTTCTAGTAACATTAACTATTACTATTCTTATTATTAGTTCTTTCATCTGCAGTCTATTCTGGACTGAAAAGTTTCATCACCTCAGGAAGTAACCAAGCTGCTTCAATTAAAAAAGCAAGAAAAATTTGCAAGAAGAATCATCGACGATTTTCCACCTTCAGGGCCAAGAAACATGATAGAGCCTAGAATATCTCCTCTCTGGAACTCAGCAATTTCTTCATGTTTCAGAATAAAATTGCCATTGTTCCTTTTGAATGAATATTTTTCTTGTCAGAGACCTCAGATGTGCACTTTTCCTTTGCAATCTCAAGGCATCTTTTCCTAATGAGGACATCAGCCTGGGTCTGTCAGGCTACAGTTTCTGTCTCTAGCCCCAATAGGCTTTCCATGACTCTCCGTGTGATTTTCAAGTGAACAATTTCTAAAGGAGCCAACAAGTCTACATAGTCCTTGCACACTCATTTCTCCAGAAACCTGTCTTTTGTCTCTTAGGAGAAAAAAACCCGCTCCTTTCAGTGAAGCCCCCCCATAGGCTGGAAAGCAAGGAATTGTTATGTAACAAGATTATAAATCTCACCTAAGGGATATATAAACAGTTCATAAAGCCTTTCTTTGTCTTCTCCTCTTTCTATGTATCTTTTTTTAAAAATATACTTTTAGTTACTAAAGTCTCATTTTCAAATATTTATGCAAAAAAACTGCAGGAAAAGACTTAGTTTAATTACAATGCATTCTTGTTAATAGCTTGTAAAGGGCCACTGGCTCCTCTGGGCTTTTCTTTAGTGTTGATTAATTATGGATGTGCTAGATGGATTCGGTTAACCAATGGGGATATTTTTGATAAAAGCTCTTAATCTTAAAAACCTCACTTCTGAATTTCCTTTAGGGGGTAAAGGCTCTTGGTCTTTTATGAGGCAATAATCCTGTACCGTTGTGGATAAACTATAAAAACAGCAGCGATGTATGTTAGACTCTCCTGCTTCTCTCCCTCACCCCTTCCCTGCCCCAGAATCTTAATTTCTTAAGAGATTAAACCACTGAAATTATTCCAGCCAAAGACACACACCTTCTTCAGTATAACCTCTACCTTGAATCCTGACTTGCTTTTCTCCTTCCGGGGAAGCCGGGTCTGAGCAACCTCCACTTTTCTCCATTGAGTGACCACCTACTTAGAAATACTCATAGAGTATTTTCTCCACTTGGCCTGAGTTACTCTTCCAATATTAAGAAATCTCTTCCTCATTGTAAGAGGAACTTTTACTGACTAACTAACTTTTTCTGAGCTCTTACTGTGTGCCAGGGAGAAAAGTTGAGTCGGATCTCAGAGGATGTGATTCTTCAAAGGCCTTGCTTTAGGGGGAGATTTGAAAACTCTGTTTCCAAAGAAACCTCTCCTTCATGGCTGCCTTATACCTGCCACACAGTCCTTTCAGTGTCTTTGGAAGAAGCTCTTTCTTGTGATTTTTGCTATATTGCCAGATGTACAAGTTTTGCTGTCTGCCGTTCTTCAAGGGGTGTTGGGGGTGATGGATCATCAGCTCTTCAGACTTTCTCTATTAATTCCCTCCACACCCCTTAGTCCAGACCTTTCCTGGGCATTGCCAGGCTGGCTGGCTGGTTGCCTTCTTTATTACAGCTCCTTCTCAAGCATGCTAGACTACAACTTTCTACAACCGACTTTGCCAATATTATCTCATCCACTTCCTTTCAAGCAGAATTTTGTTTAACTTTCTTCCTCTCCCAATGCCTCCATCAGCCACCCAGCCAACACATACATTTTGCCACTGTGCATTTATACCTTTTTAAGCTATTCTCTGAAATTTTAAAAGAATCCCAAGAAAGAGGGCATAGGGTTGTCCAATGTAATGAATAAATATAAAATATACAGGACACCCAGTTGCATTTTAATTTCAGATAAACATTAACAAAAATTGTTTAACATAAGTAGGTCCCATGAGGTATTAGGGATATACTTATATTGGAAAAGTTTTTGTTTTTCTGAAATTAAAAGGCAATTTGTGTGTAAGAAGATAAATATGGAGTAAGTATGGCTGAGAGAGTCATTTTAAAATGGATTCAGGGGGCCAGAAAGCAAAAGGGTCTTAGGCATGTCTTCATTCTCAAATTCCTGGCATTATTGCTGAATGCAGCTGAAAACCAAGGCATCTGTCACATGTTAGAACTGGCAGAAATGGACCCTCTGCTTAGCACTAGCCCCAGAAACCAATCGTGTATAGACCAGTGTAACTATTGACATAACAGCACCAATCACATTTAATTCAAAACAACTTATGGAAATTTCCCTTTTCCTATTTAAATAAACTTAACCTTCCCCCTTCCCCCCAAAAAAGAAAACCCATCTCTCCAGAACACACTTTGGATTTCCTTTGACTCTGGGTCTCCCAGTTTGCAATCACTAAGATTCCAAAGAAACACATACATTTTATCCTGCAGCTTGAAGTTTTGTCTTTCATGGGTCAACACTGAACATCATACAGTTTATTGGGCCACCGTAAGAGGAATGTCACACTTACTTGCATCTTTAGGTTGCTATCTTTTAAGTAGAAAGGTTTATGATGTTTCCTTTCCTTTCTCTGAAAATCCTGACTTGCAAGACTATACATATGTGGGAGTGGGCTTAAGATAATTTTCAACTTCATAATCTTTTCATTTCGGTGGTAGCTCTTCAGCTAGATTCCTTATCACCTTATTCAAATAAAATATAGCATTTGGTTTCTTAAGGAATCTCCATACTGTTTTCCATGGATGGGACTAGAGATTATGCTGAGTGAAATAATTCAAGTGGAGAAAGTCAATTATCCTATGGTTTCACTTACTTGTGGAGCATAAGGAGTAACACGGAGGACATTGGGTGAAGGAGAGGAGAAAGGAGTTGGGGGAAATTAGAGGGGGAGATGAACCATGAGAGACTGTGGACCCTGAGAAACAAACTGAGGGTTTTGGAAGGGAAAGGGGTGGAGGGTTGGGAGGGCCTGATGGTGGGTATTAAGGGGGGCACTATTGCATGGAGCACTGGGTGTGGTGCATAAACAATGAATCTTGGAACACAGAAAAAAAATAAATAAAATTTTAAAGAAATATAGCATTTGGTTATACTGAATGACCTTTCTTCAGCCTTTTCCTGAGATGGTAACCACCTCAAGGTTAAAATTCACAAGCTTATAGAATGATGTTTATTAATGCTTATACAGAATGCTTTTTGAAGTTCAAGCTCAGGAAAAACAATACTTTCATACATAGTTCAGGCAGTTGTGCCAGAAGGGCAAAACAGGGTTTTGCCCTTTTCACTTATTTTAACTACTCTGGATCACTTTCATTTATCCCATGCATGCATGCTCCTTTACTAGAATAGTAGAAAAAAAGCACAGTTTATAGAATTATCTATGCACATGGTATGGCTTTATTGTCACGAAATAGAGTGGACTTAACTGACAACTAGCCATGCTGTTCAATTACTGTCATAAAAAAATGAAAAGCAATCAAGTATTTTAGAAATTTTCAATAGATGCTCCACATCATTTACCCAATTTATATACCTAACTGCTTTGATCAACTAATTACTGCTTTCATTTCTTTTTGAATTAATTGTGCAAACCTTTTAATTAGGAGGGACAACTTAAAGTTACATTGCTTAATCTTTAACAGGTTCTGGTTGTTAATAAGTTGTGTGTGTGTGTGCACGCACATGCGTGTTTGTGCATGTGTGTGTGTGTGTGTGTGTAATAATCTAAAATGATTGTTTGGTTACATTCACTTTACAATTTTTCTCGAGTCAAGTTATTGCCACAGGCACTATGGTGCTGAAAGGTGGGTGGGGGGTCTTGATTGGTCACTGTTTTTTTGTTTGTTTGTTTATTTTTTGTTTTTGTTTTTGAAAGGAGAGCCAGAATTAATTCTAGGTGACATCTCACACCTTATGCACAAGTCCTTCCTGGGATCTCTCCTTGTGGAAGCAGGTAAATTCTGTCTAAGCATCTGTCTGCTTCAGGTTCTTCATTGCTCAGAAGATTTTTGTATGGAATAGCTGAATCCCAGGTTCTCATAGGAAAATAGGCCTAAAACTCGTCATTAGTATTTTTAAAGTAGGTTCCAAGCCTAGTGTGGAGCCCAATGCAGGGCTTGAACTCATGGCCCTGAGATCAAGACCTGATCTGAAATCAAGAGTCTCGAAGTTAACAGACTGAGCCACCCAGGCATTCCCAACTTGTCATTATCTAATACTTTGCCAAAGCTAAGGCAAGAAAAAGCACAGATACCACATGGATTTGCCATCCATCTTCTCCTTTATGCTCCAAACTCAACCTACAGATACAATTGGCATCCTCATCCCATCAAAAAAGAAATTTACTTTTTAAAAAATTTCTCGGGGTGCCTGGGTGGCTCAGTGGGTTAAAGCCTCTGTCTTTGGCTCAGGTCATGACCCCAGGGATCGAGCCCTGCATAGGTCTCTCTGCTTGGCGGGGAGCCTGCTTCCTCCTCTCTGCCTGCCTCTCTTGTGATCTCTGTCTGTCAAATAAATAAATAACATCTTTAAAAAAAATTTCTCATGCAAATAACTCCCAAAGAAATAGACTTATGGAAATCGTGGTTGTATTTACTGCCAGGATATTGTTGAGGATATTGTGCACTCCAGTAGCACTGTCCTTTTTTTTGCAAAGACCCAGAGATTTCTTTGTAATCCTAATACTAAGTTAAACTATGTTTGTCCTTGAAAATCCATTTCTTCCTATTTTTGAAGACTATGACTCTTATGACATGTTTATGTCTCTTTGTGTTTGCTGGAAAACTAAGAGCAAAATCTGAAAATTTTGAGCAAAATTACCTCAGAATTAAAAATATTTTCACCTTCAAGTTGAGTACCCCAGATATACTTTTTTTGGTACTAATATCATCCCAGATTTCATCTTATATTCATTTTCTTTTTCTTCTGATTTCCTCACTTATTTTTCCTTAAAGATTTTATTTTTTAGAATAGTTTTATGTTCACAACAAAATTAAAAGTAAGGAACAGAGATTTTGCATATATCTCCTGCCCAACACAGGCATATCCTCCCCTCTTATCAACATCCCCCATGAGTGTACATTTGTTACAATTGATGAGCCTTCATTATGGTTCATTCCTCATGTTGTGCCTTCGGTGGGTTTAGACAAATGTATAATGGCATGTCTCCATCATTACAGTATGGTATGGAGTCATTTTACTGCTCTAAAATTTCCCTGTGGTCCATCTATTCTTCCCTCCCCAACCACTGACCTTTTACCGCTCCCTGGTTTTGCCTTTTCCAGAATGTCATAGAGTGGGAATCATGCAGTAGGTAGCCACTTCCGATTGGTTTCTTTCACTTAGTAGCATGCATTGAAGCTTACCCTGTGTCTTTACATGGCTTGACAGTTCATTTCTTTTTAATCACTGAATAACATTTCATTGTCTGTATGGACCAAAGTTTATTCACCCGCTCACCTACTGAAGGACATCTTGTTTGCTTGTGAGTTTTGACAGTGACTGAAGCCGCTATGAGCACTGTAAGTAAGCTTTTGTGTGGACATAAGTTTTGAACTTCTTTGGGTAAATATCACAGAGTGTGTTTGCTGGATGGAATGATAAGATTATATTTAGTTTTTTAAGGAATCACCAAACTGTCTTCCAAAGTGGCTGGATCCCATTTCCACCACCCATGAGCCAGAGTTCCTGCTCCACATCCTCACAGGCATTTGTGTTCATTCTCAAATATTTTTAAAATGTTCCATTTTTTAAAATTTATTTTTTATAGATTTTATTTGTTTTAAGTAATCTCTACATCCTACATAGGGCTCAAATTCACAACCTGAGATTAAGAGTCACAGGCTCTACTGACAGAACCAGCCAGGTACCCCACCTTTCATTTTTTTTAGACACTGAGATATATATGTAAGACATTACAATAAAAATAAGATATTAAAAATATAGGAATTTAAAAGAAATTAGATCCAGTAAAATAAGAATTTTAAATTAGAAAATATCAATAGCAGAAAAACTTTCAACATGTTTGTTGTGTATCTCTCTTTACATATGTACATGCTTAAATCATACCTGTTTTGTACATATTTATCCTGTACATATTTTTGTAAATTCTTTAATTTAAAAATAAGTTACATTTCCTAAATATGACTACATAGCAGTGTATTTAATGAATATGTTCTAATTTATTTCAATATTCTTTTATACTGTTGGACATTTAGATAGTTTCCAGATTTTTGCTGTTAAAAATAACTTTATCAAATTCTCTTTCTAACAAGCCTTTTTCCACTTTATCCAGAAATATGCCCTTATCTCAATGGTCTTAACTGTGACTGTGCACCAAAATTATTCTGTCTAAAAAACTCTTTTCATGTTTTGAGACAAATTTCATCTATTTTAGAGAGAATTTCTAGGAAGCCTGAGCCCCTAACTTAAAGAGAATTAATTATGTTTTCCAATATGTTCCCATAGATTTTTTATATATCCTTGAGAAATGCTAAATTATTTTTAATACATTTAACCTGTAATGTGCGTCAAAACATTATCTTTGTGGAGTTAGGAAATACACTCTAAATTTTGTCTCCTCTAAGGATATAGGAAACCCCAAGAGAACATCACTGTCCACCTGAAAATGAGCAAAGTCTGGATAATCTACTAAACCATAACTGAGTTTTTGTTTGCTTTGTTTTGAGCTTATCAGAGAGATGATGTCTCATGGCAATGAAATATATTAAACTCCAAAGGGCAACAAGCCATTCCACGGGGTTATTGTCACATGATCTGCTTTGCCTCAAAAGCTTGTGAGGAAGAGGTTGCCATTATAGAATCTAATGAGAAAAAATAAGCTAAAATTTTAATAAATTCCTAAGAGCCAGCTGTAAGTTAATGTTTACTTTTAGAATATTTAGACATCCCAGGCACAAGAGAAGTTTGTATCCATTTTCAAGTTCTTTTAAAGGGCTTCCACCAGGTACTCAGAATTGGAGCAAGGAGTTCCCTCAATGGCACATGCCTGCAAGAAGTGATTAGTGGCCACTGGAGGCAGGTATGGAAACAACTCACTTCTTCAGATCCTTCTCTCAAGGATAGGGCATCTAGCACTTTCCAAAACTCAGACAAAAGATTCATTGCTTCCATGAAAAGGCTAGAATTAAAAACCTCTAGAAGAGAGGAAACTCACAGAACCTGGACCCTATAGGTATATAAACAGAGTTCTGCTCCCTCTGGAGAGTGATGGGGAAGTCTCTCTTGTCCAAAGTCTACCATAGAATTAAGGAAGAGTTTGACTGGCATGGGGAGGAAAGGTAGAAATGAGAAAAACCTATACCTAAGGCCCAGGGTAGTCCCTGTGTGGTGCATTCAGGGACTGCTCCAACTGAAGGAGAATAGAAACACCAAGAAAAGCCCTCTGGCATAGCCAATAGTAACAATACCTCACATGACAAAGGACTATGAAGTATGTGGTGCACTGAAGACAAAAGCAGCAATGACAATGCATAAATCCTGTTCAACCTCTGAACAGACTGACTCACACTTCCCTCCCCATCTTCACACACACATACAACAGCCTGCCCAAAAGAATGCCATCCTTCAAGTGTAAATACTATTTCCTGCAGTGTCCACTGATACTCTACACACAATACATGGCACTCAATAAAATATTAGGATATACAAAAGCAAGATAAAAATCAGACCCAGAGATGATGGAACTATCAGTCAGGAACTTTATAATTGAGATGTTACAGAATCTAGTAGAAAGGGTGGATCAATACTTGGAAAATTTTACAGTAGAGATGAAAGTCACAGGAAAATTCTAGAAACAAATTATACAGTATCTAAGGTGAAGAATTTCTTTGATTGGCTCTTCAGCTGACTAGAACTGTTGAGTCAATAAGTGAATCTGAAGAACAGGTCAACGGAAGTTAACTAAACTAAAACACAGGGAGGGAAAAAATCACTAAAACAACAACAACAAGGGGCACCTGGGTGTTTCAGTCAGTTTAGTATCTGACTCTGAATTTCCATTAAGGTCATGATCTCAGGGTCCTAAGTTCAAACCCTGCATCAGGCTCCACACTCAGTGGGGAGTTGACTTTGGGATTCTCTCTCTCCTTCTCTCTCTGTCTCTCTCTCTGCTTGCACTCACCCTTTCTCTCAAAGAAAACACACACACACACACACACACACACACACAGAGGAAAAAAAAAAACAATACAAGGCAGAACAAAGCATCCAAAAACTGTGAGGCAATATCAAATGGCATTATGTATGCAAATCTGGAGTCCCAGAATGAGAAGACAGAGAGAATATGACCAAAAGAGTGCAGACATGATGTACAAGTGTTTTCCCAAATTAAAGAAAACCCACAAGCCACAGAACTATGAATTGTAAAGAAACCTTAACAGGATAAAATATTAAGGAAATCAGACTTGGGTATATTATACCTAAACTGCTGAAACCCAAGGAAATCTTGCAGGCATCAGGGGAAAAGACACATTACATATGGAGAAACAAAGATATGAATTTACTCAGACTTCTTTTTGGAAACCCTGTGAGTTAGTTTCCTAGGTCTACTTCAATTACCACCAACCAGGCGGGTTAAAACATGTATTCTCTTGCAGTTCTGGAGGTTAGAAGTCTGAAATGAAGCTGACAGCCAGGAGGGGCTCTGACCTTAGAAAGCTGTACAGAAGAATGCTTCTTTTGGCCTCTGGTGGTTGCTGCAATCTTTGGCATTCCTTGGCTTGTGGCTCCATGTCTTCAGTTTCTGCAGCTGTATTCATGTGACCATCTTCTTCCTGAATGCTCAATGTGTGGGACTTATTATATGTAATCTTAATGTCCTCAGAAGATGTTGATGTACATATAGGTTTAAGGACTACTGTGTTAGACTGTGGCCCCATAAGGAGGTAAGGACCTAATGTGGTATTCCTAAGTCTGGCATTGTACTTACTAGTTATTTATGAGCGAATCAATGAAAGAAGGAAAGACTTTTAGAAAAAATTTCACCCACTGTCATTTAAAATACAAATAATCGACACCAATGTGTCCCAGCTTTTAGAATACTTACATTCTGGTTTTGTTTTGTTATTATTTCATGGACTCATATTCTGAGCTCTAAATTTTCAGTTCTGGTGAATACTGTATCCATTTTTATGTGCTGTTTGAAAAGCACTGTGTGTGTGTGTGTGTGTGTGTGTGTGTGTTTGTGTGTATGACTATCAGTTGCATTTATGTTAAAGATGAACTGTAGATACATAAAGAATGTATTGGTGAATTTCTCCCTATTCCTGGGCTTATGAGCAGCTAGTGCAATATATGAAAAATGACCATAATGAAGATGTTTTCTTTTCTAGGGGCCTTATAGCTGTGTGCAATATCATGGCGCAAGGTGAGGGTGTCTTCATTTTAATGCCTTCTTTTGTCCCAGAGGCAATTTTTGCTTTAGTTACCCCAACTGACATTGGAATAGATTCAGTGACATTTTATTCATGAAAGTAGATCTTGTGAATATAGCTCCCAATACACCAGAGAGACAAAAACATCACTACGATTGCACCTAAACTAATCTGTAGTTGTGTAACAAACTGACACATAAATTAAATTTTCACTGCTAATGTCTGCTTAACTCCATAATCATACTCCAGTTTGGAAATCTGCTAGAGTAATTAGTTTAGCTCACCGGAAAGATCACTGGAAATAAGAAGACATCAGGACTCTTCAAGTCTTAAACAATATCCATCACACCTAGGGAAGCTTTTAAGGCTAAACCAACAACCCTGTGTCCATCTTTTTTTTTTTTTTTTTACATTTTAATAAGATTTAATGAATGGCCATAAGATTTAATGAAAACTGATTTGTTTTCTTGAGACTTGAATTATCCCACCGTGGACATGTGTCTATCACCTCACATTTTTTACATTCTTTATTGAAAAGTCATCGTTAGGCCAAAAAACTTTTTGTTTTTCATATGATTGATCTTTTAGGTGGTAGGGGAGTCCTCGCTGAAACAGCAATTGGAAAAATCACACCCTTTCATCTTTGGTTTCATCTTCTGAATAAAAGAAGAATTGAGCTATTTTACCAGCTGTTATGAACTGTTCAAATTTCCTCTGGGGAGAAAAACCAGTTGCTTTCAAAGCTCTAAGGAGTATTCAAAATGCTCCCAGGCTCAAGAAAATAAATAAAAGGCAATGCAGACTTTTCAAAGACTGCTCTGGGTGCCTGCAATAAAGTTTTAGCCACTGTGAGAATGATTGAAAGAAAAGCCTGTGGAAAATGTAGCCAAAATCAGGAAGACTATCTGTTTGTTTACCTTAAATATAGTGATACTGTTCATGGTCCTGATGAGGTAAAAGAAGACATGCGTGATCTCTTTCCAGAATTTCTGGACTCTCAAGTTAAAAATAGGATTTACTAATTCTTGCACTAGTCTCTAATTAACGTACTCTATCTTAGAGTTGCTCCTTACTCTCTGTTTACAGGTTCTTATTTTGACAAGTTCCTACCTTGTCTTTTGAATTCTGCACTTGCCATTCCAAATCTATCCTGCCTGCTCACATAAAAATTAAAAAGTTAAAAAAAGAGGTTATGGTAGACATTGTTTTCATGACAACATTCTGTGGTGCACAGCCCTCAAGATGGCCTCTAATTAACCCCTTCTTCCGGGAGTCACACCCTTTTGTAGAGTTTTCTTATACTGACTTGGGTTTGCTCTGTGTGATCAGTAGTATATAACAAAAATGATGGTATGTCACCTATCAGATTAGACTTTAAAAGTTTATTGTTTCCCTTTTGTGTGAGATCTCTTGGTAGCTCTGTCACTTTCTGTCTCTTTCTCTCTGTCTCTGTGCCTTCTCTCTCTGTCTCTCTCTCTCTGCTTCCTCTGGGTGAAGCCAGGTACCATGTGGTGATGACACTTGGGCAGTTTACAGAGAAGCCCATGTATCAAGTTACTGAGATTTCCAATCACCAAGAAAATAAAGGAGCCATTACTAGAAAATAAAGGTAACATGTTAATAAAATGGTTTATGTGAGAAAAAGGAAAGGGGCTCCAATCATCACACCCATATTTTAAACAAACAAACAAACAAACAAAAACAGAAAACAAAACCTAGCTATAGAGCAAAGAATGGAAGAATGAATGTATCGTGTATCTTTCCAGATTAGGGATTAACAATAAAATGATTATAGTAAATATGCATTCATTTATGCTACTGTTTTAATTCAATAGCTTAAATCAGCAACAGACTACTAGTTCCTTTCATACCAAATAGGATGTACAAAAGTTAAAATATTTATTGGAATGTTAAGTCTATTCAATAATATTAACATATCTAAAGAAAAAAATATGAACAAAGGATTCTCATTCACATAGTTACTTTGAAATAAGGACAGAAATATTGAACTCAGTAAGGGAGTATTTACCCTTATTCAGGGCAGAAGAAATCTTTATGCACTTTGAGTATTGCCGTTGCCAAGATTTTCCTTCTCCTGAAGACTCTTACTCTGTAGCTCTTAAACTTTTTCATGATTGTTTTAGTTGAGGACCTTTGGTTGATTTATCTAATTTCTTTTCCTTTTATTATATTTTAAAAAACAGACTTTTAGCTTGACTTTTATTCGACTTGCTTCCTAACCTATTTGCTAAGGTAGACTGTAGTTAAATAGATGACGAAGACTGTTTCACTGTGTCATACGAATTATCTGACACTCTGACTTTCTAATGCCTAACTCAGTTCCAGTGTGTGCTGGTATATTACTGAGTGTTGGCTTCCTTGGTTCTCATAACATAAGGAACCCAAATCCTGCAACTTTTCAACATATCTTACCTAATTTTATTTCTCAACAAATTCAGCGCTGGCTTTCTCAGTAACAGATACATGGCAAACTTCCACAGGGTGGATGTCTTTTATGGTGATGTTCATAGTACCTTCCAATAGATAATTATTCACATGCACATTTTATCTCTCCTACAGTTTTGTAAAGTGCTCGAGGACAGAGATTAATGTCTTCTACATCATTTTTGTGCTTCATGAACCCAGTAGAGTGTCTGGCACATAGCATGTTGCATATTGAATGTGTATGAGTTAAACGAAATTGATAAACTTCTCAGTGTTCAGCATCTAGTACTTAACCAGATGTCTTACACTTGAGAACAGTCACAGCTTAACTACTGAAAGCAAACTTCAGGGAAATTTCTCTTTCGCATACTCTAAAGTGTCTTCTTCCTCTCTTCCTTGAGTGCTATCCTGTTAAAATGAAACATTTTTCTCTTTGGACCCATGGACCAGTGTTATGCCCAAGTTTTCGCGTCTGAGAGACCACCAAGGAGCCAACACCAATGTAAGCACATGAGTGTTTATTCAGCAAGCTTAAGCTTGGGCCCAAGTATACCCGACACAGCAGAGTAGGGACTTGGACCCCAAACCAGATTATAGTCAGAGTTTTTAAAGGCAGAATAGGGGTGGACTCAGTGGTGGGTGAGGACAAAGGGGATATTCAGAAGGGCTATCAGGGTAAAGAAGACTGTCAGAATATTGGAGGCCTGGTTATTATCAAGCCAAGGCCATTTTTCCCTCTAATGAGGCACTAACATGAAGACAGTTGGGAGTTTCCTGGTGGAATGTCACATTCCCCCTCTCACGCGTCCCTGTTAGTGAGATTTAGCATTGGGACATTTGTAAACCGAGGGAGACTCCTGTCTTGCAGGATTGTGATTTCTACAAGTTAACTATTTGTCCACACATACTACCGAGAGGAGGGGAGCGGGTAGAGAGGGGGTGCAAGGTGCCAGCTTTTGCTTTGTCAAGATGGCTGTACTTATGTCAGGGCTAGACTCGAGGTGGGTACAGTCTTGTTTTTCTTGGCCTCCACACCAGCAAAGCAGAGTACTTAATTGTAAGACAGTGATGATTGCCCTTGAACCTTCTTGGCCCTTAAGGTTTCTCATTTCTCTGCAGAAAAACATGTGAGATTCTAAGGAGAGAGAGCAAATACAAGAGGTAGAATGACTTTAAGGTCTGTCTTTTATCTGCCAATCAGTTATTCTTGTTCTTATTAGGGAAATAACTTGTTGGCCAAGATTTATTTATTTAAACTTGTTATAAAATTATAGTTGTCATTAATACACAAGCAGGGGCATACATTAGTATTAGAATATGGATACAGTCAAAGAGTTTTGCAGGTTTTATCAGTTAATTCAGATGCAAAAATCCCCTTTGTGTTCCATTCTTCCATTCTGTCATTTGAGGCATGCCACAGGAGAAAATTACCCTAACCTTTACACAAGTTTCCTCTGAGAACAACATATCAGATGACTTCCCTTAAGTTCAAGGGCTTAAATCTACTTTTAGATCTTTTCTCATATTGAATGTAATGCCCTCTTCATTCTCTTTCTCCACTCTCATTTTACACATTTCAACCTTTTTTTTTCCCTATTCTTGTTTATCAATTTTAAAGCATATTCTTTTCTAGAAAGAGTAAATTGGTTTTGTTTCTTTTTGGTTCAACTATTGATTTAATGTATTTTGAATATTCCTTACTGCTTCATTTTTCTCTATAGCCAAACTGAGCATCTCAGACTCGTATCTGTTTTTGTTTTTGCTTTTTAAACAACTTTTATGCCTTTTTTTTTCTTTACTCAGTACCTCCTATTTCAATTACAGATGAAATGTGAATGACTCTCTTGGCCACAAATTCTGTTGGTAATCTTGATTTTAGTTACCATCGGGGAGTTCACAGAATGAATGGGAAGTGAGGTCTGCAGAAAAGGCAGAGAGACAGACCAAGAACCAGAGTGTTAGAAACTCCTCATCTCTTTAGAGCCCTGTAGAGCCCTGCCTCTTGTAGAAATAAACTTGATCAAATGATTCCCAGTTTGTGTGGTACTCCTCTCTATATCCAGAGTCCAAGGAGAGATCATCTGACTATGCTTAGGTCTCATGCACATTCCTTGGCCATACTGGGGTACTTTGGGGAAGCCCTAGGCAGAAGAAATAGCTTAAACTTTTTATAGTCAGGACCTCAAGATTTAGAGACCCGCCCAGACTATACACAATGTGGGAGAGCTAATACCCACTCCAGTCGTCCTTCCTCCCAGCTCTGCAGGCTCTCTTTATTACCATGCTATATAAACTTTTCTGAGCTAACGGGCTAGTGAATACAATGAACTATATATCAAATGACTGCACTTACAATGAATCCCACTAAGAGAAACAACTGACATTGTGAAATACTTCTTCTTCAGGACTTTGGTAGTTGTTTCACTCGGTTAGCATCCTGCAGTTGGCCATGTCTCAACTCCTGTGATTGGCATTGATGGAGCAGAAGTCCAGCCAAGGGAAGGAGAAGAAAATTGGGACTAGTTGCCTACTTTATGAACAAATCAAGAAATATAAATTAATAGGAATTTTCAAATCATGCCTTATTTTCCTAACTGATAGAAAGTTTCATTTTCTTCTATCTTATGCAGTTTGTTTTTCCATAACAGCTTTCTGATCTCAGTGACCGCCCTTTCTCTGCAGTCACTTTGCACAAAGCCTGTTCTGGTTCCCACAGGAGTTTTTGCAGTAGTGGCATTTGCAGTAGGTAGTGATGGCATTTCTAAAAATTTCTGTCTCTGCTGGAAAAATAAGACATATGCATTGACATTTCCAATCTGAGCACAATAGCTCTTCATTAATCCTGTATTGTAAATGCCACTTCTGGATGTTATTGTCTTGGATTTTTCCTGATTCATTCACTTCAGTAACTCTTTAAGGAACCATTTTCTCTATTTTTGGTATGTTGAATCTGGTACCTTTCCACAGACCCATTTTTTACGATTATATACTACTTAGTTCACTTGCATAAAAATGAGTTATAGGCAGTGGATCTGCTTGAATACCATAAACATGTGTTTTAAGGTCTAAAATTATATTTTTTAATACTTTTAGTAGTAGTATTTGAATATAAAGATGGTAAGTCTAATCCAAAATGTAAATATTCCTGGGAAATGCATATATATTTTGAACTAAAGATCATAATTAAGTAAGTAGTCCCTTTATTCAAACAAATGATAAGATATAAGTGCTGAAACAGAAAGATATGTTTTGCTTCCTTACCTGAACGTTAATAAGCCATCCTGTTTGAAATTGATGACCATAATCTCCAAGTGCAGATGGCGGGTGCTGGGTACCGGTATGTTGACTTTTGAGATTCTGGAGGAAATTTTTCCGTTTCTAAATATTTCTGTCCTCATTCTCTCTGGGGTCAAAGATTTGTGAGATTCTGACTCCTAGCTCAAGTAGTATGGACTACAGAATCACCTTCTACTGATTTGTTAGAAGCCAGATTCCTGAACCTACTTAGAACATAATGAATCATAATATCTGGGTCTTACTTTCCACATTAAAACAAACAAAGAAACAAAAACAAAACAAAACAAAAAAAACCTTGGTGAATTTTATGTTCACTACAGTTTGAGAACTATTTGTAAATAGTTGTCCTTTCCCCATAGCTGACATCATTTAAACTCCAAATTCAGATACTTTCCTCTTCTTGTCTCTAGAACACAATATGAAAGTAACTTTAAAGATAATCAATGTACAATGGGGAAAGAATAGTCTCATCAATAAATGGCACCGGAAAAATTGGATATACACATGTAAAAAAATGAAACTGGGTGCTGAACTTACACCACTCACAGAAATTAACTGAAAATGGATTAAAGGTTTAAATGTGAGACTTGAAACGATAAATCTTCTAAAAGAAAACATAGGGGAATAGCTCTTTGACATTGATCTTGGCAAGGATTTTTTTTGGATATGACATCAAAAGCACAAGCAACAAATGCAAAAATAAACAAGTGGGACTACATTAAACTAAAAAGCTTATCCATAACAAAAGAAAAAATCAATAAAATGGAAAGTCAACCTGTGGAATGGGAGGAAATATTTGCAAACCACACATCTGATAAAGGTTAACATCCAAATTACATTTAAAAACCTCATACAACTTAATAGCAAAGAAGTAATAAAATTTAAAAATAGGCAAAATGCGAGGCACCTGGGTGGCTCAGTCATTAAGTGTCTGCCTTTGGCTGGGGTCATAATCCTAGGATTCCAGGATTGAGTCCTGCATAGGGCTTCCTGCTTGGCAGGAATCCTGCTTCTCCCTCTCCAACTCCCCCTGCTGTGTTTCCTCCCTTGCTTTGTCTCTCTCTTTCTGCGAAATAAATAAATAATTTTTAAAAAAATTTAAAAATTTTAAAAAATCTTTAAAAAAATAAAAATAAGCAAAATGTTTGAATAGACATTTTTCCAAAGAAGACATACAACTGATTAACAGATATACAAAAAGTTCCTCAACATAGCTAATTATCAAGGAAGTGCATATCAAAAACACAGTAAGACATCACCTTTATAAAAAAGACAAGAATTACTAGCTATTGGCCACAATGTGAAGAAAGAGTACCCTTCTGCACTGTTGGTGAAAATAAAATTGGTATAGCCATTATGAAAAACAGTATGGATAGTTCTCAAAAATTAAAAATGGAACCATTATATGATCTAGCAACCCACTTCTGGGTATATATCCAAAGAAATCAGTATCTTGAAGAGATATCTGCACTCCCATGTTCATCATAAAAATATTCTCAATAACCAAGATATGGAAACAACCTAAATGTCCATCAATGGATGAATGGGTAATGATAACGTGGTATAAATATATAAATATATAATAGAATACCATCCAGCCACAATAAAGAAGGAAATCCTGCTATTTGCAGAAACATGGATGAACCTAGAGGTTATTATGGTAAATGAAATAAGCCAGATAGAGAGCAGTCAAGATGGCGGAGAAGTAGCAGCTGAGCCGACATCAGGTAGCAGGAGATCAGCTAGATAGCTTATCAAACCATTGCGAACACCTACAAATCCAATGGGAGATCAAAGAGAGGAAGAACAGCAATTCTGGAAACAGAAAATTGTCCACTTTCTGGAAGGTAGGACTGGCGGAGAAGTGAATGGAAAGCGACGGGAGGATAGACACCTCCAAATTTAAAGTGAGGGGGTGGAAAACAATTTACCATGCTAATGGACATCAGAAGAAAGCTGGGGTGGCAATCCTTATATCAGATTAATTAGATTTTAAGTCAAAGACTATAATAAGAGATGAGGAAGGACACTATATCATACTCAAAGGGTCCGTCCAACAAGAAGATCTAACAATTTTAAATATCTATGCCCCTAACGTGGGAGCAGCCAACTATATAAACCAATTAATAACAAAATCAAAGAAACACATCAACAACAATACAATAATAGTAGGAGACTTTAA
>PISX010028301.1:0-21760 GCA_004024625.1 Mellivora capensis | reverse complement strand
CCACCCCAGACCGCGTGAATGGTAAGAGTGAAGGTCATAAGTGAAGCTCACCCGGTGTGTTCAAGGCCCCGTGGGGGCCAGTGAGGCTGGAGGTGCTGGGGTCCGCAGGTCCTGGCAAAGACCTTGGGTTTTATAAGTGAGTGAGGCAGGAAGCCCCTGGAGGTTTTGAGCAGAGAAAGGTGAACTATCTGATGGCCATTTCCTGGCCAGAATTGTCCTGGCTTCTGTGTGGTGACCAGAGGAAAGGAGAGGGGGCAAAGATGCAAAATGTTGCATTGATGCATGAAACTAAAAAAAAAAAAAAAAGTTTCAGAGTGAGATGAAGACAGGACAAAATGAGATGAAGGAAAAGATGGTAGAAATAAGGAATGAACGCTGTGGACCAAGATAGTAACAATAGCAATACATGAAACACCAACGAACAGAACACACGCTGATACAATATCCACTTCTTAGCATAGGAACGGGCTTGAAATGATCTCAGTGAATGCGGAACAAAGCACCTAAAGCAATGAGAGAAAGTCAATAGATGTTCAAAATAAAGGAAGACTTTAAAAAAAAAACAAACCCTTATGTCCTACATGTGGAGAACATAAAAAGCAGAAGCTATATTCAAAGATTAACCCACAAGGACATCCCGAGGGGTGCCTGGATGGCTCAGCCAGTTTAGCGTCTGCCTTTGGCTCAGGTCATGATTCTGGGGTCCCGGGATCAAGCCCCGCATCAGGCTCCCTGCTCAGTGGAGAGTCTGCTTCTCCCTCTCTCTGTCTTGTGCTTGTGCCTTCTCTCTTTCTCTCAAATAAATAAATAAATAAATATATATATATATATATATTTTTTTTTTAGAAAATAGGTTTACACTTGCAGATTTAACAAGCATAGATACACTATTTTGGCAAAATTTGTCATAGAATGTTAAGTCCAAGTCCTAGCCTGAGCTTCTGAATGTCAAAGGGTATCAATCCCCATATTTCCAGGCAGAAAAAACCTACAACCCAGAAAAAGAGAAGAGCTCAGGCTTACCTCTGACTTCTCAACAGCAATACTGATGTGTAAAAGACCATGGGGCAATTCTTGGAAGTCTCGAGAAGGAAAGTTTCCCAAGAACTTTACATGCAGTCAAAACCTTCAGACAGGCAACAGGTAAACCACCACAAACACTGGGTGCTCAGGAAATACACCTCCACACACCCTTCTTGGGAAAACCGTTTAACGACACTGGCTCGGTGTGAATTCTATTAAATATGGACCTGATACCCCAGTTACTGGGTTATGGTTCTAGAAGAAAACGGGAATGTCCTGAGCAAAGAAGGCAAAGAACAATGTGAGAACAGTATCATGACTGACAAAAATCAGGAGATCGGTGGGAGACAAGGCCCAGAGGGCTACTGTTCTGGGTTTCACAGCAGAGAGAGAGTGACCTGCACCAGACCAGCCAAGATTCTCAGTGTTGGTGTCTTTTAGGAGAGTCTGAAAGCACACCACCACCCAGTCGCTTCGTCTTTGCTGAGAGCTGACGCTCAATCTCACGACTGTCTTAAACGTCCACTCTCGTTTCTTAGACTTAAGGCAAATGTATCTCTGGCATTCTTTAAGAAAAGGGAGGTGACAAACCTTTGCCTTTTTACTGATTTTTTTTCCAGATTCTTAATTCAAAAACTGAAATTGTTACTACTTTATTCATATCTAAGATTTCCACATCATCTTTGCTCCAGAAAGATGACACACTAGTTCAAAGGATAGCCACAAAGGTGGTTTTTGTTTTTTTTTATCTTTATAGTTATTTAGTCTATATGTTTATGAAAATGCCACGAAATTCCTCATGACAAGACTTTCACTTATCAACACAGTCTTGTCCATGTGTAACTATATGCCTTGGGGGACCCTGCCCTATCCATTCCTCTTCTGTTCCCATTCTCCCCCCTCTTTTGCATAGGTACTGAGCCATATGACTTCTTGCCTTGGCCATGGCTGACTGGATCATCAGTAGACCCTGGAAGGCGGGAGGGATAGGAAAACTCGTACATCAGCTGGCCAAACACTTACAGTTTATATTCTGCCTTGAAAAAGGTAAGCTGGGCCAACTAGGTTTTCACTCTCGGGAATCTGAACTAAGACACATAGAGAAAAGTCCCAGTCAGTCATGGGTACTTGTATTAAAAGGTCAAGTAAGTCCAGGCAAGGAGCCCACCTTACAGAGCCATGTGGATACCAAAATTCTGAGGGGTACAGTGTCAGAGGAAGCCAGCTGGGAGGGAAGAGAATAGGATGTTCCCTAAAACTGAACCAATCATCCTGGAAGGGACTGGAATTTTATACTTCTGGAGACCTGGCGGTTCAGCATTTCCTGGGTTCCTATGAAACTTCTTTATGTTCTTAGACTATCCTTTCTCCCCTCATTTGTTTGCTCATATTTCCTCGGCATCCACTTCTACAATTCAAACCTGGTTACTAGAAACCTCATGATGGGTGAGTTAATGCACCTGGAAGGTGTTTCCAGGCAATGACAGGTGGGAAGGTGGTAGGCAGATCAATGTCCCAGCTGGGATATCTCAGAAGCATAGTTTACATTACCTCCCCGAGTTTCCAAGGAGTTCAGTTTGGGCTGCCTGGGTAGCCTTGGGTAACTAGTTTGATAATTTACCTTTTATTAGGTTCACTCTCCTACCAGTGTTTCCTGGGATCAGCTCCTAAATAAATAACTTGCCCTCAAATCCCTGTCTCGGGGTGTGCTTTGGGGGGTGTTCAAAACAAAAGAGAACCTAAGTTATTCATATTTTTATGACACAAAAGAAAGAAAAATTGGTCTTGGTCCTCTGATCACTTTCGACCAGTCCTTTACTTTACATCAGAGACAGATTCTAAAGAGAATAGATTCCTCTTCTCTCAAGAGAATCGGTGACTCACTGGATCATTTTTCTGTACAAACATAATGGAATTTGTATGCACACACTGTGCTAATGTGCTTCCTCCTTTAGAATATGTAAATGAACCTCCTTGCATGAACTCCGGTCACAGGTGTGAGAACTAACCACCGCCTCATCAACAAACAGGACCCCCAAATGACTGTTAGCCCGCAGGTCTGTTTTAGGGGGAAGGGTGTGACTTACAACCTTTTCCGAGTTCTACAGCAATGAGTCATTTTACAATGACGCCCTGTTGCGTTTACGTATGTCCGTGAGATATCTTTAAAGGCTTTTAAGCAGACGAACATTTGTACAATCCAATCAGAGACTGTGCTGGTATTACAATACGCCATGTGTCAAGTTGGCTGTATTTCTGAAGAGGTAGAGAAGGTAGTTTTGTTCCCTTCCTCCCAGACTCCAGCAAGTTAGAAAACATGCCGCATACATATTGGATTTGTTAGGGTTTGCGAAGTTTAGAGGGAGGACGGGAAGAGAAATAGTTAGAACTTCGGTTGTTCTTGGATCTGGGTTACACAATATAGTTTTTCCCTTCCTGAATAAAATGCGCTCAGAGTGCTGAGCCTTTAGCAGTAGGCTTTGCTGGCGATCACATTCACACACAGGAAAAAGCACAAAAGCCCCAAGAATGGCAGTAAGCCATAGCATCACATCGCTGAAAGCAAAGTGGGCAAGAATGAAGGAATCATGAAAAGAAATGAATGACAGCTGACTCATTAATTATGCTCACAGATATTCGCTGAGCATCTATAATATGTGTAACATCACCACTGAGAGGCTGAAAGTGGGCTAGAGGTCAAAGATGCCTAGTAAGAGTAAGCCCTCGGTGGGTTTATATTCGAGTAGGGCAAATAACGCAAGTACCTGAATCATGCTAAAGAAGGAGCAAGGTGTTGGAAGCAGAAATACCAAGAAAATGCTACAAAGGTTTGAGGGAAGGAATACTTGCTGCCTTGGGCTCACCGCTTCTCACCAGCTGCTCAAACAGAATATGATCTAGACTGCTCCTGGTACCTAGACCAAGAAGCTAACCAAACATGTGTTAGAACCAGCTTCTTGTATTCTCTTTAAACTCTTAAAACAAATCAATTTACCACGATCTACTTTAGCACAAGTTCATTTGAAGTATTATGAAACAAATTAACATCACATGGTCTTTTTGTCAAGAATAATCCTGGACCTATTGATGACCTTAACAATAGACAGCAGGTCTGGCTCCCAAGTGATTACAGAGTTGGACCGCACCCTTCAAGGACAGGTCCTTGCCCGAGGAAAAGATAACAGATGAGCATATCCAGCTACTTACTAGAATCACATGATAGCACTTCAGGGAAAAAGGTGATATGAAACAGAACTGGGACTTGTCCCACAGGAGGCGTGAATGGTAAACACGCCAGAATATTCCGGTGATGTCAAAAATGACCTTACAACATGATCTGAGTAGTGATGGACAGAAAGGGAGAAGGGTGAGTGCTGGCGGTGGCTCCAAGTATTGGGCTCTTCTTCCCAAGCTTATCTTCTTCCCAGGGGGACCCATTTTCTGTAATGAGAGTTCTCCCTCTCCCCTGGGCTGTACACAGACCTTTGTGAGCTGGATTTTTCTGAGACTGTGAGTCAGATCAGTTCTGGCGTCCTCTGATTCATTTCAGTTGCTATCTCTGGCTACAGAACTTGAACGAGGAAAGATCTCAAAACATCAACCAAACAAAGCTTGGGGGGCACCTGCAGCACAATAAGGAAACCAGACAATTGCTGTCTCAGAGTAAAGATCCTCCCTTCCCGTACATACTGCATTTGCAGACCTTTAAGTAGCAGGCATATTAGGGCCCAGATCCGGGATGTCAACAGATGTCAAAGTCTGTGTGGGATTTTTTATTTTACTGAAAACTGGCTATTCCACTTTTGAGGAAGAGCTTGGACTTAATTTATAATTGTATTAAGTGCTCTTTTAAAGCAAAATAGTGCAGTCACTGGGGAAAATGGCTTGGCAGTCCCTCAAAAAGTTAAACGTAGAGTGACCATATGACCCAGCGATCCCACTCCTAGGTACATACCCATGAGAATTAAAAACACATGTCCATACAAAAACTTGCACTCATATGTTCATAGCAGATTCATAATGCCCCCAAAGCAGAAACAAGTCAAATGTCCATCATCCAATAAATATTAACCGAAATGTGGCCTATCCATAACACGAGATATTGTTTGGCCATAAAAAGGAAGAATGAGGTACAGACACGTACTATGACACAGATGAATTGTGAAAATACTATGAAAGTATTTTCTTTCTGTCTATGAAAGAAAATACTATGAAAGTATGAAAATACTATGCTCAGTGAAAGAAACCAGACACAAAACGCCACATGTTGTATGATTCCAATGCTATGAAACTCCAGAAGAGGAGAATCCATAGATAGAGACAGAAAGTAGATGGGTAGCTGCCAGGGGTTGGGGGTGCTGATAACAGGACGTGACTGCCAACGGATACAGGGTTGTTTGGGGGTGATAAAATGCCCTGGGATTAGACAGACAGGAATGATGCTTATAGAACCCTGTGGGTATACCAAACAAGCCACAGAATTGTCCATGGTAAAGTGGTATGTTTTTATGGCGTGTGAATTATGTCTGAATTTTTAAAATGTATGAAGTGCCTTCATTGATCAAGCAGAGTTATATGCTGGAGAAACAAGGCCACATTCCTGCTTGTAGGAACCTTACTACCCCGGTAGGGAGAGACATGTAGACACATGTGTCCATCTGTGAATCAGCGACTGTGTGGGACAGGAAGGGCCCCCAAAGAGGGCAAGTCTGGAGAGGCTTCCCTGCAATGTTTCACCTGAGCTAACTAAACAAAAACAGTATGGAGAACACTTTGATCTTCTTTTCTGCAGTGCTAATGAGGGAGAAAGAAGCTAAACAAAGCAGTATGGAGAACACTTTGATCTTCTTTTCTGCAGTGCTAATGGGGGAAAAAGAAGCCTAATCTTTCCCACTTCTAAATGATATGACAGACCCTGGGAAAGTCATTTTACTTCTCTAAGCCTCAATCTCCCACTCCCTTAGGAGGGTGTTGATACCAAGGCTTTATTTCTACCTTGAGGAAACATCTAGAATTCTAAGGCATCCCATAGTCCATCTGGAGTTCTAGCATATTTAAATTTGAAGGTCCCATGAATTCTGATTCTGCAAAGGATTCCTCGAATGTATTATGGGTGCTATGCCTTCTGAAGGCTGAGGAAGGAGTCCTCGCTCTTCTGGCTGCTGCTACATCCTAAGGAATAACACGCACATACTATGCTACCTTCCCATTGACAGCCTTTGTCTTACATCCTAAGGCCATTCCAGACTCATTCATGTCCGACTCAGTTAACAGGAGTCCATATTCCTGAGCCCAGGGTCATATCCCAAAATCACTAGGATCAAATGATGCTAAATTAGGGGTTTCTGTGAAGGTAGCCCATTCTTAGTAAGAACCTTTTAAAAAATATTTTTAAAACTAGGATAAAAATTTTTTTTTAAAGTTGGGATAAAAACAATGACAGCCAATACATTTAAACGGACTCCCTCCCCCTCTGATTTTAAATAAGATTAGTTTTTTTTTTAAAGATCTATTTACTTATTTTGGAGAGAGAGAGAGGGAGAGAACACACAAGTAGGAGTGGCAGAAAGAAGGAGAGAATGTCAAGCAGACTCTGCATTAAGCATGGAGTCCAAGGTGGGGCTTGATCTCACAAGCCTGAGATTACCACCTGAGCCAAAACCAAGAGTCGGATTCTTAACCAAATAAATAAGATCAGTTTTTAAGCATATATAATTAAAACTGGTGGAGCATTTCAGTATTTTTTAGTCACTCAAGGAAGCAAATTAGATGGGAACATATCCTTTGAAAATAGTTATCCACATTCCTGGACCCAAATAAATAAATAAATAACAAAGAAACAAAATAACAAGGTTGGACTAAGCAGGGTCAGGCAAGGAAACCAAGTGAAAATATGTCTTTTAGTTTTTTCTTTCTATTTTCTTATTGTTGAGATATTTCCCTTCTGTTCGTATTTTCAGGATACCTTCTCTGTTTTCTACCCTTTTCCTTCCTTCAAAAACTAATGGTATTTATTACCTAACCATTTATTTGGCTTCACCTACTTTTGGGATGGAGAGAAGCAGAAAGCAGGGGCACTCTGACGAAGAACCTACTCTAACCTATCTAAATGCTGACATATTTTCTTCTCCTATATCTATGTTTTCTTTTACTCCTCATAAATTACTGTATCACCCACATTCGATGGATGATAAAACCAAGGTTCAGAGATATTAAGTAACATGTCCAGGTCACACAGCTAATAAGGAGTGGTGCTAGAGTTTGAACTTGGCGGGGTGGTCTGACCCCATAGCCCGACACTGACACTCAGAGCCACTGCCCCATGCAGCCTTACCCAGCCTCAGTTATGGGAAGGCAGGGGGATGATTTCTTGCCCTTTGTGTTCTAACACAGTGATTTGATTTCTGCAAACATTCATTCATTCATTTACTTGCACACTTATGGGCTTTTCTGTGCCGGGTACTAGAATCAAATACAAATATGGGTGGGGCTCTCTCCACACCCTGAGAGAGGAACTCATGGTCCATTAGAAGAGAGGCTTAGAAATGGGCGACTCTGACAGAAATAAGCTCAGGCTGCCGTGAAAGCAGAGAGGAGGATAAGGAGAGAAGGAAGGTAAGCCTGCCAGGAGGAGAAAAAGCTTAAACTGGATCCTGAGAGTCAGAGGAAGCAGGAAGCCTATGCCAGGCCACAGAAGAGCATGTGCAGGGAGAGACCCATGGGGAGAGGGGCCTTCAAACATTCCTGTTGGAGAAGTGTGATGTGGGCATTTGGGGGTTAATCATAGGACGTGACAGAAAGGCAGGGCCTGACCATCAAGAGCTTGAAACCATGATTCTGGGAAATATGATTAAACTAATGGAAGAGGAGGCCTTGGGAAGTCAACAGGCGTCATTGCTAACTGCAAATGAAAAGAATGCGAATGAGCTAAACCCTTACCAAACAGATGAAATCTTTAATCTGTCTCCTTCAGTGCCTTCCCATGACTTAGGAGGAAACTGTCCACCACTCATCATGTCCATCCCTAGGAGAATAAAAGTCAAAGCTTTTGACTCCTGCATGCTGGGGAACTGAGGCCAGCCCCTTGCCAGTCCCAGATTCCTGTTACTACTTTGTGTTCCGCTCAGACATGAGCCGTAAGCTGCCAGTGAGGACCTCAGGGCTGAAGGGAGGAACTGACCTTCTTTCTGACAGTATCTCTTGGGATACACCGTTTTCCACGGCAGGATCAAGTACTTCCCTTACATGTAAGGAGGGTCTTTACAATGGAGTCTGAGGTTTGCAAAGTATTAAAAATATTTTCCCAACGTAGCATCTCAGCAGCACCAGGAAGATTCGATAGAAAAGCTCCACAGAGTCCTGAGGAATATCTCTTTGAACGAGACAGCAAAGTCCCTCAACATCGAAGCCTTTCCCCTGGCCCTTTGCCATATGAGTCTGATGGGTGGGGTTGGGATTAGTGAGAGTGAGAAGGGGACACAAAAAGGAAAGTTACAGAATCACAGTTACGGTCAGTTTGAAAACAGGTTGATATCACTTTAAGAAACAATAATGCACAAACACCCATAAGGTTCCCTCCATCATGTGGTAAATCTGAGTTTTTGAGTCTTGGGGAGACTACCCCCAGGGAAGACAGTCCCTGGCGGTATATTAAACATAATAAGAAGGACACAGCAGGTGCCTGAATTGAAGCAAAAACACCTTTCCCTCTTCAGGGATATGAATTATTTTTCCAGGGGAGGACTGCCAAGTCTACTTTGGGCCCTGGTCTTCAGTCCAGAACATTCTGCTTTGGGATTTGGACTCAGCTGACAACATAATCACTGAACCCTTTCCAGATATCCTTCGGGGGTCTGATAACAGTGCCCGTCTCTCCTTGTTTGTTTGTCAAGAAGATACTTGCCCTAAATTTGCTCTTTCCTTTTCACTAGTCACAACAGCTCAGAGACAAAAAATCCCAGGTGCAAAAACTTAATCTAAGTTGCTACACTAAAGCCCAAAGAAAACCCCATACAGATAGCTTGTGTTTGTGAACCAGGGAAAAGCAAGGTTTGCTCACTTTCTTGGGGAAAACAATTTATTTTATGAGAGTCCTCAAATTTGAGGTGCTAGAGGACTCAGTCAGTCCTACTACTTAAAAATGATAAACGTGCCAATGCTTAGCCAATCTCAGGGATGATCTGTCCTTCTTCTCATAGGGCTGAGGCCATACAGCAACATGAGTACAACCCTAAACTTGGGTATTGAGCCAAACTGGCATCAAGTCCAAGTCTAGCTCTTCTGCTCACTACCTATGTGACTTTTGACAGGTTTCTTGTAGCAGCCTATGCCTCCGTTTCTTTACCTGTAACATGAGGCTAAAAGTAGTCCTCCCTTTGTTGAGTTACTATGAATATTTAATGGGGAAAATTATAAAGCAGTGGAACACAACGTCCGAGGCATAGCAGGCCCTCAGTGAATCACAGGGTTCTTCTAGAAGGGTACTGCGGTCACCATCAGAGACAGTTACCTGCACACGCAGGAGCTGTTTTGTGCATTCGCTTACCTGTTCGCTTTGTTGCTATGTCCCTGCTTTTTGCCAATTCCCTTCCTGTTCTTAAATGGAGAAAATAGTTTCTTCCTTACCAACTTGCGAGGGTTGTTCTGAGCATGACAAAGGAAAGGTCCATGTAGGGACACTCTGAAGAGCATGGAGGCCTGCACAACTCCGAGTAGGAGTCGAGCCCCAGACGACAACAGGAAGCTGTAGCATCTTGAGGTCTTTCTGGCAGCTGCAGGAGGCCTTTGCCAAATATCCCCGAGCATCCTGCCAGGAGGTGCTCCCGAGCACTCGGCGTTGCTAGTACAGGAACACGCACGGCTGCGGGAGGGTACATTTCCTCCGAGCACCTGTCCCAAACAGGATACTCTGAGCACACATGGTGGCTTCCTGGGAATCCCACTTCCTGTACTGTTCTGGGCCCCGGCGGCACAAAGCCTGGGCCTTCGTTGCTTCACAGCAGTGGCACACAAACAACAGAAATCATTATTTTTTAAAAATAATAAACAGTGTTATTGTATTTCTATTGTAGCTAAAATTTAGTGGATGCTCACATGTGCCCCTGTACTGTACAGTTTTCATATGCGTGTTCTCATTTAATCCTCATAATCGACATTGCCCTTTGGCTGGGCTCCTGGCCCTAAACCATACCTTCTTCAAAAACGTCTAAGTCCCCTTTTGGTGCCTGGGACCAACTAGAGCCAGCAGTACTGCCTCGGAGTGCGGGGTGGCAGGGTGGTGGTGGGGGGAGGCATTGCAGCCTGCTTCTTGGGATTCTCTCTGATGATCCCCTATGTCTCTCCCATGCTGGGCAGGGGGTTGACCAGAAGATGCCCTGTGAAGCTCTAAGACTCCAGTCAATGGGATTATCTCAGGGCCCTGGAACTGACTAGATTCCAGGAGGGGATATTGGTGAGTGATCCGTCCCTCCGGCTGGCATGATATTTCTTTCCCATGATGGAACAAGATCAGGCTGTTGACACATTGATTTCAGGTGACTCAAACTGTTCATAATCACAGGGGCACCACAAAACAATATTTGCCCAGGGATGCATATATCCTAGAGGAGGACCTGCTCACTGCAATGATAGAAGGTAGGCATTCTTCTGCATACCGTATGGTTGAAGAAACTGTGACTTAGAGACACTATCTTCTCCAAATAACACATTTAGTAAGTAGAAGAGCTGGGACTGAAATTCTGGAATGTCCAACTCCAAAGCCACACACTAAACTAATCCCCCAGATTTCCTTATCTGCCTTCCCTGAGATATGGACATCCCAATAATGGTTACTCTTTCCTCTAGCCAGTATCAAAGCCTCTCTTTGATACTGTTTGTTCTCTTGTTATTGAACCTACTGACAAGCCATTTTCTAGCACACGCTCTTTCAACCACGGCTTACTGGTCTACCCTTGACTTCCTGCCTTCTCCTACCGGCAGACATTATCTCTTTCACAAGCATCAACGGCTCAGTGCAAAACATCTGATTTGAATCTCTTTCAGTGGAAGCATTCAGTAGAAGCACCAAACACAGTCACAATAAAGTGTTAGCTCCAGCAGAAACCTGCATGTTTAGTTTTTATCCCTAATTGTGGAATAAACCTTTTTTCCTCAATAAAGCCATTTAGGTTTCCACCAGCATGGTAATGTGATGCTTGAGAGGTAGGTGTGGTCAGCGGGTTCTGAATACAGTTGTCCTAGGGTAGCTTAGAAGGCGGCTGGGAGAGCTGTCATGGCTTCTCCATCCCTACTCCAGGCTCCCCTGAAAAGGATGGAGTGGAGACTGTTGGGGAATGCAAGAACCAGGGAGCTGTCCACATCAGCATCTGTCAGGTCCCCATCCCACCCTGCCTTAGCATCCATCTGCCAGCCACTCCTCCCCGCTCCCGTCAAAGCTCAGGATAGCCACAGTGAGACACCACTTTATTCCCGCTAGGATGGGTAGAATCACACATCAGATAATAACAAGAGCTGGCAAGATGTGGAGGAACTGTAGCCTTCCCATGCCACCCATAAGAGCGTAAAGTAGGGGGCGCCTGAGTGGCTCAGTGGGTTAAAGCTGCTGCCTTCAGCTTGGGTCATGATCTCAGGGTCCTGGGATCGAGCCCCGCATCGGGCTCCTTGCTCAGTGGGGAGCCTGCTTCTCTCTCTGCCTCTGCCTGCCTCTCTGCCTGCTTATGATCTCTGTCTCTCTCTCTGTCAAATAAATAAATAAATAAAATAAAAATAAAATCTTAAAAAAAATAAAAAGAGCATAAAGTGGTGCAGCTACTTCGGAAAATGGTCTGGAAGTTTCTCAGAAGGTTAAACATAGTCCCCATGTGACCTGCAAATCTCTCTCTTTTTAAGAGACCCAAGAGAAATGAAAAGACATGTCCACACAAAAACTTGTATATGAATGTTATAGCGACATTATTCATAACAGCCAAAAAAGGGGAAAACCACCCAAATGTCCATCAGCTAATGAGCGGATAAACAAACTGTGGTTTAAGCATACAGTGCAACCCCTTGTAGCCTACCCAGGGAAGGAAGTTCTTGAAAACATGCTAAGTGAAAGAAGCCAGACACAAAAGACTACAGAGCATATGATTTCACTTATAGGAAATGTCCGGAATAGGGAAATCTGTAGAGACAGAGTGTAAATTAGTGGTTTCCCAAGACTCAAGGTGGGGTGGGAAGTATAGTGTGGTAATGGGGGAACAGCTAACGGTACAGCTTTTCTTTCTGAAACAATAAAAATATTCCAAAATTCACCATGACGATGGTTGCACGTATCAGTGTATATTAGTGAATGAACTAAAGTTATACGTACTCTGGGTAAATTGTATGGTGTATGAATTCTACCTCAAAAAAGCTGTTAAAAAGAGAATTGGGAACAGCAAAATGAAACACCCCCATAGAGGTTAACTCACCCCCTGCACCTCACCTTAATCCAACCGTGCCCAGGAATTAGCAGCTCTCTACTTGACTTCAGAAGGTCACCAGAACATGGCCCATGTTCCTAGTTTGCAGGGACCACATCCAATAGCCTTTCCCTCCTATACTGATTCTAGCCTGATTTGGACAAGGAGCAGGCAGCTAAGTACCTTCTGCATTAATCATAAATTCAAAGTGTGCAAACTCCCCAGTGTGCTCACTCTCGCCCACAGGCTGGGCTTTCTTCCTCTCTTTCCTGGGCAGCTGGGCAGGTGACCACGTTCTCATGAGCTTCGCCAAAAAGAAGCCTCGACCAGTTCTCCAAAGATTACAATTATTTTCCTTTTTTCTTTTGTAAATTTCGCACAAGATGAGCGCACCCCAGGCGGGAACACAACTGAGATCTTGCCTTCCCAAAGTCTTTCTTTACTGTTGTCAACAGGCTGCCTCGAATATGTCTTTCAATCGAATATGTCTTTCAATCGATGCTTTAACATACCAAAGAACAGCATGGGTGGCCAGAGCTCTTTCCTTTCCATCGCACTTCCTAGTTTGGAAAGAGATGCACTGGCTACAGAGATTATAAAGTTCTGAACGAGAATATCCTCAGAACTTGCTCCACAGCTGTACTCAGGTTGCATTCTCCTTTCTTCCTACGTGTTCCCCTCCCCCCATTAATTATGTATAAGGGATAGAGTTTCTTTTGAGGAACGCTTTATGGAAGAATGACTCTAGATGGTACTTCAGGAGCCAGTCCCAAGACACAAAGCCGCATGCAGAGTGGGCTCCTTCACTTACCGGGAGGATCCAGGCAGCTAACCAAGTGCTCCAGGGTGCAGTAGGTCTCGGGGTGCAGATACAACAAGTGAGTGATGGTGGCCCGCCTGTGAGCAGGCAGGGGGGTCCCGGCGATGCTCACGTCCTGCACAACCAGCTTCCTTCTGTACGAGCCCATGCTGCTGGCTCTCTCAGAAGAGGACACTCTGCTTTTCTCAGAGCTGCACAGTTTCCCCAGACACTTTAAACCGAGCAAGGAGGGCATCTTGGTATGGATTGCACACAAAGGAGACACAGACACCAGGAGCCCAAGAGGCTGTGCTTTTCCTTTGACTCTCCTGGCTCCCTCTTATTTGTTTGTTTGTTTTTCCTCCCTGCCCCGTAAAGCAGATTAGGGGAGATGTAGTTCAGTGATTAGCCCCAAGAGCTTAGGGATCAGGTACAGAAAGAGTTGCTACCAGGAACTCAGGCCCGGGTCAAAGGAGTAGTCAAAGGATCAGGTACAGAAAGAGTTGCTACCAGGAACTCAGGCCCGGGTCAGTCTGAGAAGCGAATGCATATCCAAAATCCAGATTAAGATCCAGAGCAAGAGGAAGGACACAGCTGCAGTATCCAAAAGAATTCACCTGCCAAGAGTCCTTGTACATTAATATCTCTGGCAGGAGCACTGCGAACAGCTCTAAGAGTATCCATTGTATGTAACCTAAAAATGCAGAGCAGAAGGAACCCAGAGAATAATTCCATGTTCTTCAGTATTTCAGATCTCATGGGAGAGAGACATCAAGAGAGGTCTTCAGCTTCCACTAGCCACAAATCCAGCTCCAGGCCACAGTCCATACTCCTCTCCACCTTCTAGAGGGAACCACCCCCCCTCCTAGTGCCATGAAAATCTTTCTGCCTTATTCCATTAATCCAATGCTAATAATATTCTTAATGTTGTTTCGCGGGGTTTCCGCCTTTGCAGAATCACGTGACGGAGGCAGAATTACCATGTAGGGAGCTGCGTGTTTTCACAAAGTTACAAGTTAGCAGGACCCTCACTCAACTGGGGGGGTGACATATCAATGGCAACCCTAGCCATGAATTTTGGCCCTCTGACACCCACTCAGAAGGTTATGCACAATATATGGCAGCCTGAAATGACACAACAGTCACAAGTCAGAGTGAAAACACCCATACTGCCTTCTCCCATCACTGGGCCATTATGTTCTGATACCATTTTTCCTTTCATTAAAACCTGTACACACTTTAAACAGAATAGAGTTAGAGAGCTGGAAAGGCCTTCAGAGATAATCTGGTCCAGTGCTTCCCAAACAATGCCATGCCTAAGGGTCTTCTGTTGAAGCATTTGACTGTGGAACACTAGCCTGGACCTGTGAATGAGATGCTGCTGGGGGGTGAGGCCCAGGAATAGAGGCAGAGAGAGAGAGAGAGAGAGAGGAGGGGGAAGCAGGCTTTCCACCGAGCAGAGAGCCCACTGTGGAGCTCCATCCCAGGACCCCGAGATCATGACCTGAACCAAAGGCAGCAGCTTTAACCCACTGAGCCACCCAAGCCCCAGGCCCAGGAATTTATATTCCTCGAAGTTCCCCAGACCAGGACCACCACTCGGGAAGCACTGATCTCCTCCAGACCTTCAATTTCAAGATGGGGGACTGTAAGTCTCAAAGATGCTAAGCGACTTTTCCAGGACAAAAAAGCAAGCCCATGGCGGATCCAGGTCTCCTGACTCCTAGGTTATGACTGTTCCTACCACAGTTGTCAGGTCCTTCCACAAAACTTACAGACAGAGTAGAGAAAGGAAACTAGTTTCTAATCTTTCATGCAAGACTTGGCAACAGAGCTCAAGAACCAGAGAATCCAAATGTGCTATTATGACCCTAGCCCAGTGGGAAGCACAGTGAGACTGGGGAAGTCGATTCTGTCCAGAGGCCTTCCACATTGGGATGGAGCTGGGGAAGGCAGAAATAGGGGAGGCTTTCTACTGCCAAAGTCACATGGTGAAATTTCTGTTCTCAAAATTTGGGGGAATTAAGCCCTGGACCACTATTGCCCCCAGAAAATAAATCCTTCTAAGGTCTTCCTCTAAAGGCAGTTTACAAAGGAGGTGAAACAATCTGTGTGTGTTCTATTTCTTGCTTGTCTGTTTCAAAGATCCTTGGGATATACAGTGCAAGATATTTTACCAATGTTTCCCAGAGTGTAGTTGTTGGACCAATTTGTTTAAAACACAGATGCCGGGGTGCCTGGGTGGCTCAGTGGGTTAAAGCCTCTGCCTTCGGCTCAGGTCATGATCCCAGGGTCCTGGGATGGAGCCCCGCATCGGGCTCTCTGCTCAGCAGGGAGCCTGCTTCCTCCTCTCTCTCTGCCTGCTTCTCTGTGACCTCCATCTGTCAAATAAATAAATAAAATCTTAAAAAAAAAACAAATACAGATGCCTGAGGCCCATCTCAGACCTAGGTTCTTCTAGAGCATTTTTCTATAAACATCATAGAGTGGGACCTCTGCCCTCTGCCCATAATTCCTTCTTCCTGTGGTTAGGTTCCTATAAGCCTGCTCTTTGCAAACTAAGCCCCTGCACAGGTCTCTCTGCTTATGTGTGTTCACATGGCTCGTTTGTGAAATGTGTGTGTGTGTGTGTGTGTGTGTCTGTGTGTGTGTGTGTGTGTGTCTGTGTGTGTGTCTGTGTGTGTTTAGAGAGAGGCTGGATCCAATCACCTGAAACATAGGCTCTAGCATACATTAACAATGTACAAACACAGACTTTGGACAGATCAGATGATTATTTTCTTCGAAACCAGCATCTTCCTGACCAAGCCAAAGTGTAACTATTCCATGGCAAAGCTGGTGTGCCTTTCGGTCCTGAAAATTGTCAAGCGTTGCCCACTGAAACGAATTCTATAGCATCGACTCCATCTCAACCCTTAGCTTTTGTTATCAACAGATATTTAGGCCACCTCTGAATTTTTTGACAAGATTAGAGATCCGTATATTCAGTTCAAGAAGCAACTGGGGGCCGATAGCTTATATAAAGGAAAAATTAAATTCTTCAATAAAAGAATTATATCTTATATATTATACATATGATATGTATGTTATATGTAACATACATATGTGTTATATACTATATATTATATGCATTATATGATGGAAAGTGAGCTAAATGGGGACCACAGACAAGGCTGATGAAAATAACAGGTTTGTTCACTTTTAAAGACAATCTGACTACACAGGGGTGGCTCCCTTCTCAGGCGGTGGAGGGAGAGAAAGCTCAGACACCAGTCACTTGGGATTTAGGGCCAGCACTGACAATGGGCGCTAAGTTCCACTTGCCAGGATGTCCAGAGTTGTTAGCCTAACCTCTTCCACATAGTTCAGGGTAAACACCCAGCAGAGGACAAGCCTCCTATCTTTTTTTTTTTTTTTTAAACAAACACTTTTGCATTTTGCTATCGAAGTGTAGTTGACATACAATATTATTTTAGTTTCAGGAGTACAACATAGTGATTCAACATTTATATATATTACAACGTAATCACAATAAATCTAGTCAACACCTGTCGCCATAGGAAGTTGTTGCAATATTAACCATTAACTATATTCCCTATGCTGTACCTCGCATCCTGTGTCTTACTTTCTAGCTGGAAGCTTCTACCTGATAATCCCCTCCCCCCATTCTGTCCCTCCCTGCCCCCCACCTCTTGCGAAGCATCCAATCTTAAAGATGCGCTTTCAGGGGGCTCTGCCTGGCAGCCGTCTCTTCAGCCGTGAAAGCACAGTATGGAGAAGGTCTGTAAAGCATCAGTGGACCCATTTCTTAGCACTGCAGGGATATCAGCCTCTTGCCACGACCCATAAAATGAAAGGCATAGCAGTTACAGAGAAGTGTAGTGGGTTTGGGGACAGTTTATAGGGTTGTATGACGCAGTATCACAACGTGTCACACTACAAAGCTGACGCTAATTACAAAGGCTTAACATTCACCCTAGGTTTTGGTGGCCTGCCTACCTCATCAGGTAGGACATTCCTAATTCTTCTAGTGACAGTTCCACTACACCTGCACAAGCCCTAGGATAAACTAGGACAAGAAACCATCAGTTGGCAAATTCACCAAGTAGCTTCCCCTCACACCAAGAGCCCCGAGCACGCAGCTCGCTGTGGGAGCTCCATGATGATGAGATGAATCCCAGCCTCCCAACCAGGCATCCTGGGGCTCCCTCGTGTTCGAGGCTGGATGCCTTTACTACTTCTTAATGTGCCAGTCACAGGTCAACTCCTGCAGCGATTTCTTCCAGAAATGCTCTCTGACTTTTCTTTAATTCCATTCTCTGACGTAGGTCTTTCTTCCCTCAGACAAAGGCCTACCTGCCCCTTTAAAGTCTCCGCAGCCATCTCTCTGCTTCTTGCTAAGAAAAAACATTTTAAGAGACAAAACCACTCCCTTCGAATGTGGATCTTTATGGCATTTAGTTTTCTAAGGGAATGGCCTGAATCTGCAGCCTGTGGCTTGATCAGGGATAATGGAGTTATGGGCTTTTCAGTTTGGGTTCTGGTTTTCATCCGAACCTGGCCAAAAAAGGAGTTCAGCAAGTGCATGCCGTGGCTCCCAGTTACTGGGGTGATCTCTGCTGCTGAGCAGAACAGGGGAAGCAGAGAAACAGCTTCCTAAGTGGGAAACATCAGCGGAAGGGGCACAGTCGGACTTTCAGATGCGCCTCGGCCCCTCGGAGCCTCTCCCCCTCCAGCAGCTCTGCCTCTTGCTGCCATCAGCAAGCCTCAAGTTTAGCCCTTCTCTTCGCCTGCAAGGGCAACCCTGGGCATCTCCTCTGCAAAGCTCAGTTTACGGGGTCTTACCCTTTCCTCCAAAGCAGGCTGTGATTTTCTGAGCACACTGGCACAGGCTCCCCTCTGGGTAGGGCTTCTTGGGAAGGCCTGCTTCGTCCATCCCTCGGCAAGCAGCGGCCTCTCGTCCCGTAAGGCCACCCGCCCAAGGCCTGCTCAGAACAGAACAGGCAGCCGAGCCCTCTCGTCCACAGCATCTCCATTAATAATTCAGATACTACACAAAATCTGCTGAGCATTCAGGATTGAGAACACCAGGGCACTCGGACGATGAAGTGTCATTAGTTTAACAGACAGCAAGGGGCTCAAATTACTCCCCGACAATACTCTTCACGGGCAAGACTTCCAAATGGCAGTGAGAGCCCGGCTTGGAACGCCTTCAAGGAAGAAGCCGCAGATGAGGATCGGCTCTGGGAGGGTCACAGGCAACCCGGAGCCCAAGTCCCGTATGTGATACAAGGCTGCCCCATGAGTCTGTCCCATGGAGTCCCAGCACACATTTCTGACTACATATCACAACCCACCAGCTTTGGTCTCATTCAGTTTCTAAACCTTCTCTCTACCCTGAGCATGTCCTGACCCTTAACCGTTCCCATGCTTCTTTCTCTCTTCCTGACATTCCTCACCCTTCTCCCACCCGATCCTTCTGAGAATCCACCTGGGCTTAAAAATGCCACTCAACTCTCACCTCCCGCATCCAGGTGTCCAGAATTACTCCGGCTAGAATCAGTTCCTTCCTGCCTTGTCCCAAAGTAGCAGCTTTCCCATGGTATTTCTTATATCCTGCACTGTAATATGTTTATCAGTAGACTTTTATTTCCTCTGCTGGCTGCGAAGCTTCTAGAGGGCAGGAGTCTTGCCTTTGTCACCCTGTATCCGACATGCCCCCCACACATCCTAGATGCTCAATGCCTTATAAAGAGAATTTGACCATTCCCGGTAAGAACTCAGTGTGAAACAGGAGCATCTAATATTTGGGCAAAAGACGGGTTATCAAAGACAAAACATACTTTGGTCATTATTAACTACTTAAATAGGAAAGGACAAGAAAGACCTTTTATACCGATTGGCCTGAGAACTCCTATTCCTACGTATGTGAGATGGGATTCTCCTCCTGCAGGTCAGAGCTGATCGAAGAGCCACTGACCTGGGAGGCACAAAGTGACAGGCACATGCCCGTAAGGCCCGAGCCAGGTGAGGCCACAGGAAGCTGTCCCGGTGGTTGGTCATGAGGAGACAAGCCAATCTTGGTGGTTGGATAAGTAGCTGAACGTGGGCCCAGAAACCCTGAAGTCGGCGATTCTCAGGACGTCTGCTGACAGAGGCACTGGCCCCAGAGCTGGCACGCAGTGCCTGCCTGCCCCAGCCTCCCTGCCCAGCCCTTCCAGAGGAAAAAAGCCAAAGGAAGTGCTTCCAGTGATATGGTTTGAAGTATTTATAATTCATCTATCTTAACACGAATAGCTCCAATGTACTAATAGCAAACCTCATGCTTGCTGTCAGTTTACTAGAAAACGTCAACCATCCCCAGATGATCTATTTCCTGACTATGTTGCAAGCAGGGCCTCCTGCTCACCAAGGTCTTTTCTTACAATCATTCACCTCTGGACTTAAACTTGAACTTCAAAGAGGAACTCCTTGTAGTTTATGGTCATGAGAAATATGCAAGGTAGATAAGGAACAGGACACCTGATTAAAATCTGTGTCAGGCTTTTCACCATCCTTTGTTTAAGGGATCTACCTTCATGCCACAAATATTTACTGAGCACCTACAGTAGGCTAGGTCAGGGGTTAGCCTTCATAGTGAATGAGACGGGGGCCCTCAACAGGCACGCAAATTAGCAGGCGATGCAGGCATGTATGGGCCCAACTGTAGCCCAACTTGGTAAACACCTCCCCCGTGTAGAGTTAGAGCATAAGAGGTTGAGGGCTGGGACGCCTGGGTGGCTCAGTTGGCTAAGCGGCTGCCTTCGGCTCAGGTCATGATCCCAGAGTCCTGGGATCGAGTCCCACATCATGTTCCTTGCTCGGCAGGGAGCCTGCTTCTCCCTCAGCCTCTGCCTGCCACTCTGTCTGCCTGTGCTCGCTCTCTCGCTCTCTCTGACAAATAAATAAATAAAATCTTTAAAAATTAAAAAAAAATAAATTAAAAAAAAAAGAGGTTGAGGGCTGGGCTTGGCGATTTGGGATGTGGGAAATGGTGCGTCTTAATTTTCTGTCTTAAAGAAAATGTGTTTCTTTTGTGTGTGTGTGGATATATCTTTTTTAAAAATTTTATATTTTTTATTAACATATAATGTATTATATTAGCCCAGGGGTACAGGTCTGAATCATCAGGCTTACACACTTCATAGCACTCACCATAGCACATACCTTCCCCAATGTCCATAACCCAACCCCCCTCTCCCTACCCTCCTCCCCCTCCCAGCAACCCTCAGTTTGTTTTGTGAGATTAAGAGTCTCTTATGGTTTGTCACCCTCCCGATCCCATCTTGTTTCAGAAAATGTGTTTCTGAAAGACAAGTGGCTTGTGTTCCACCTCTTACGGGGACAAGTGTTAGGTGTTTCTATTCCGTTCCCAACAATGGCACACAAAACCACGTTTCCCTTAGGAAATGGCATGTGTGTCAAACGTGCCCCTCCAGCACGCTCTCCATGCCATGCGCTGATATTATGAAAGTGCATGGGAGGGAAAGACTGAGTCAGCCTGGTGCTGGTGGGATTATGGAAAATACGAAGTTCGATCTGAACCTCAAAGAAAAAACGTACCAAGCAAATAAGCAAATCAGGGGAAGGTAGATCCAAAGAGAGGATGCTCCAGAAGAATGTTTTATTCAGCTCACACACCTGACGATGGGAAGGGTGGTCAGGAGACAGGGAAGGTCTTAGAAGGAAGAACCTACCCATCCACCTATAAACAACTCTATTTAGAGAAATAAAATGGCATTACCACTGAGCAAGCACACACACACACAAAATGCCTCTGAACAGTTTGCTGACTGCCATTCTTTCTCCAGAGGGTCAGAATGCTGGGAAACTTGGCACACGGCCACCGGCGCCTCAGCCTGATTCAGTAGTAACTGCCCCACTCAGCACTTCTTTTTGTCCAAGAACCTTATACCCAGAAACGTGTTCATCACGGCAGCCGTCCTGAGAGGGGAGGAGGTGATACATGCTACAGGAAGCCCCTACAACTTGGACTGAGAAACCGAGACCCAGGGGTCACTGCTCCCCTTGAAACGAATCCCACAGTCAGAACTCGATGTGTGAAGAGAACCTAAATTCCCCAAAGGCAGATCCAAGAACTTAATATGAATAAAAGATGTCTCTGACTGTTCTAAATTTCAAGGCTGTAAAAGGTTTCAGAACACAGTGTTTTAAATGTGGCTACGGATGGACAATGATTTTTCTAACAAAGGGGAACCTGCCCTTGTCTCTCCATAGTCTGAGCTGGTCTGGTGACTTCCATGGTACCCTTGACCTGGAAGGGACAATTTTATGGGATGCAAAATTGGGAGTCTCTGATGTGAAAGATGCTTTCAGGAAGAATCATCATCCAGGTATCATTTCGTTTCCTGTTTGTCAAAATAGGGTATGCAATCACTATGAGATAATCTACTGCAATGTAGAAAGAAAATTCTAGAGTGTGTGTGTGTGTGTGTGT
>PISX010028300.1:0-21855 GCA_004024625.1 Mellivora capensis | reverse complement strand
AAACTCATTTTAGACCCAAAGACACCTCCAGATTTAAAGTGAGGGGGGTGGAAAAAATTTACCATGCTAATGGGCATCAAAAGAAAGCTGGGGTGGCAATCCTTTTAGATTTTAAGCCAAAGACTATAATAAGAGATGAGGAAGGACACTATATCATCCTTAAAGGTTATATCCAACAAGAAGATGTAACAATTTTAAAAATCTATGCCCCTAACATGGGAGCAGTCAATTATATAAACCAATTAATAACAAAATCAAAGAAACACATCAACAATAATACACTAATAGTAGGATACTTTAACACCCCCCTCACTGAAATGGACAGATAATACAAGGAAAAGATTAATAAGGAAATAAAGGCCTTAAAGAATACACTGGACCAGATGGACATCATAGATATAGTCAGAGCATTCCATCCCAAAGCAACAGAATACACATTCTTCTCTAGTGCACGTGGAACATTCTCCAAAACAGATCACATCCTGGGTCAAAATCAGGTCTCAACCAGTACCAAAAGATTGGGATCATTCCCTGCATATTTTCAGACCACAATGCTCTGGAGCTACTACTCAATCACAAGAAGAAAGTTAGAGAACTCAAATACATGGAGGGTAAAGAGCATCCTGCTAAAGAATGAATGGGTCAACCAGGAAATTAAAGAAGAACTAAAAAATTCATGGAAACAAATGAAAATGAAAACACAACTGTTTAAAATCTGTGAGAGAGAGCAAAGGTGGTTCTGAGAGGAAAGTATATAGCAATACAAGCCTTTCTCAGGAATCAAGAAAGGTCTCAAGTACACAACCTAACCCTACACCTAAAGGAGCTGGAGAGAGAATAGAAAAACATATCTACACCCAGCAGGAGAAGAGAAATAATAAAGATCAGAGCAGAAATCAGTGAAATAGAAACTAAAAGAACAGTAGAACGAATCTACAAAACTAGGAGCTGGTTCTTTGAAAGAATTAAGAGGATTGATAAACCCCTGGCCAGACTTATCAAAAAAAAAAAAGAGAAAGGAACCAAATAAATAAAATCATGAATGAAAAAGGGGAGATCACAACCAACATCAAAGAAATACAAACAATTGTAAGAACATATTATGAGCAACTTTACGTTCACAAATTTGACAACCTGGAAGAAATGGATGTGTTCTTAGAGACTTATAAACTCCCAAAACTGAACCAGGAAGAAATAGAAAAACTGAACAGACTCATAACCAGTAAGGAGATTGAAACAGTCATCAAAATTCTCCCAAAAAAAATAGAGCCCAAGGCCAGATGGCTTCCCAGGGGAATTCTACTAAACAGTTTAAGAAGAATTAATACCTATTCTCCTGAAATTGGTTCAAAAAACAGAAATGGAAGGAAAACTTCCAAACTCATTTTATGAGGCCAGCATTACCTTGATTCCAAAACCAGACAAAGACCTCATCAAAAAAGAATATTACAGACCAATATCCTTAATGAACACAGATACGAAAATTCTCACCAAAATACAAGCCAATAGGATTCATCAGTACATTAAAAGGATTATTCACCATGACAAAGAGGGATTTATGCCTGAGCTGTAAGGTTGGTTCAACATCCACAAATCAATCAATGTGATACAATACATTAATAAAAGAAAGAACAAGAACCATCGATAATCTCAATAGATGCTGAAAAAGCATTTGACAAAGCAAAACATCCTTTCTTGATCAAAACTCTTCACAGTGTAGGGATAGAGGGCACATACCTCAATGTCATCAAAGTCATCTATGAAAAACCCACAGCAAATATCAATCTCAATAGGAAAAAAGCGAAAGCATCTCCAGTAAGATCAGAAACACGGCAGGGATGTCCATTATCACCACTGCTATTTAACATAGTACTAGATGTCCTAGCCTCGGCAATCAGACAACAAAAAGAAATTAAAGGCATCCAAATCATCAAAGAAGAAGTCAAACTATCACTCTTTGCAGATGATATGATACTTTATGTGGAAAACCCAAAAGACTCCACTCCAAAACTGCTAGAACTCATACAGGAATTCAGTAAAGTGTCAGGATATAAAATCAATGCACAGAAATCAGTTGCATTTCTCTACACCAACAACAAGACAAAAGAAAGAGAAATTAAGGAGTCAATCTCAATTATAATTGCACCCAAAACCATAAGATACCTAGGAATAAACCTAACCAAACAGACAAAGAATCTATACTCAGAAAACTATAAGTACTCATGAAAGAAATCGAAGAAGACACAAAGAAATGGAAAAATGTTCCATGCTCCTGATTGGAAGAACAAAAATTGTGAAAATGTCTATGCTACCTAAAGCAATCTACACATTTAATGCAATCCCTATCAAAATATCGTCAATATTAAAACAAACAAACAAACAAACAAATAATCCAAAAATTTATATGGAGCCAGAAAAGACCCCAAATAGCCAGAGGAATGTTGAAAAAGAAAACCAAAGTTGGTGGCATCAAAATTCTAGACTTCAAACTATATTACAAAACTGTCATCATCAAGACAGTATGGTACTGACACAAAAACAGACACATAGATCAATGGAACAGAAAAGAGAGCCCAGAAATAGACCCTCAACTCTATGATCAACTAATGATCTTCGATAGATCATTATATACAATCATAGATCAACTCTATGATCTTTGACAAAGCAGGAAAGAATATCCAATGGAAAAAAGACAGTCTCAGGTGTGCCTGGGTGGCTCAGTGGGTTAAAGCCTCTACTTTTGGCTCAGGTCATGATCCCAGGGTCCTGGGATAGAGCCCCACATCGGGCTCTCTGCTCTGTGGAGAGCCTGCTTCCTCCTCTCTCTCCCTGCCTGCCTCTTTTGCCTACTTACAATCTCTGTCTGTCAAATAAATAAAATCTTAAAAATAAAAAAAAAGACAGTCTCTTCAACAAATGGTGTTGGGAAAATTGGACAGCCACATGCAGAAGAATCAAACTGGACCATTTCCTTATACCACACACGAAAATAGACTCAAAATGGATGAAAGACCTCAGTGTAAGACAGGAATCCATCAAAATTCTTGAGGAGAAAACAGGCAGCAACCTTTTTGACCTCAGCCACAGCAACTTCTTCCTAGATCCATCGCCAAAGACAAGGGGAGCAAGAGCAAAAATGAACTATTGGGACTTCATCAGGATCAAAAGCTTTTGTACAGCAGAGGAAACAGTCAACAAAACCAAAAGACAACTGACAGAATGGGAGAAGATATTTGCAAAGGACATATCAGATAAAGGGCTACTATCCAATATCTATAAAGAACTTATCAAACTCAACACCCAAAGAACAAATAATCCAAGAAGAAATGGGCAGAAGACATGAACAGACATTTATGCAAAGAGGATATCCAAATGACCAACAGACAGATGAGAAAATGCTCAACATCACTCGGCATCAGGGAAATACAAATCAAAACCACAATGAGATACTACCTCATATCAGTCAGAATGGCTAAAATTAACAAGTCAGGAAATGACAGATGTTGGCAAGGGTGCAGAGAAAGGGGAACCCTCCTACACTGTTGGTGGGAATGCAAGCTGGTACAGCCACTCTGGAAAGCAGCATGGAGTTTCCTCGAAAAGTTGAAAATAGAACTACCCTATGACACAGCAATCACACTACTGGTTATTTACCCTAAAGATATAAATGTAGTGATCCGAAGGAGCACGTGCACTCGAATGTTTATAGCAGCAATGTACACAATAGCCAAACTATGTAAAGAACCTAGATGCCCATCAACAGAAGAATGGATAAAGAAGAAGTGGTATATATACATACATATATATATGTATGTGTGTGTATATATATATATATATATATATATATATATATATATATATATATTGCAGCCATCAAAAAAACCAAAACCAAAATCTTGCCATTTGCCTTGATGTCAATGGAACTAGAGAATATCATGCTGAGTGAAATAAGTCAATCTGAGAAAGACAATTATTATATGATCTCCATGATATGAGGAATTTGAGAGGCAGAATGAGGGGTTAGCAGGGTAGGGAAGGAATAAATGACATAAGATGGGATCGGGAGGGAGGCAAACCATAAGAGACTCTTTTTTTTTTTTTAGATTTTATTTATTTATTTGAGAGAGAGGCAGTGAGAGAGAGCATGAGCGAGGAGAAGTTCAGAGGGAGAAGCAGACTCGTGGAGCTGGGAGCCCAATGCAGGACTCGATCCCGGGACTCCGGGACCATGACCTGAGCCGAAGGCAGTCGTCCAACCAACTGAGCCACCCAGGCGTCCCAAGAGACTCTTAATCTCACAAAACAAACTGAGGGTTGCCGGGGGGAATGGGGGTATGGAGAGGGTGGTTGGGTTATGGACATTGGAGAGGGTACGTGATATGGTGAGTGCTGTGAAGGGTAGTAAGCCTGACAATTCACTGACCTGTACCCCTGGGGCAAATAATACATTATACGTTAATTAAAATAATTAATAAAAAAATTCTATAAAGTTTCTATGAGACCTTTTCATTGACATATAATTGGCTTTGTTTCAAAGCAATTAATATTTTCTAAATTCTTTATCTTCACTCCCAACCATTTCTCATATCAAACTATACAACTCACGCTATTCCTCAGAGATATAATAAGAGGAGGATGGATATAAAGATAAATGCCTGTTATATTACATTTCATCCTTTCCTCAAACCTCAAAATTTCAGTTAAAAAATGTGGCATGCTCCAATGCTCTCTAGAATTATTAAGGAATTAATGGAAATTTCTCCACAAGCCCACTCTGCTCTAATGTCCTGAATTGTTTCCTAGTGGCCAAATGAATTTTTAGTTTTAGAGGTACCTAACTTATTCCACCTGTGAGTTACCTGAACAGATAAGGGACTATACTACAGTAGTGTTTCATTTTTTTACATCAAAGAGTAATTTTTCAGGTAATAAAAGACCTAGAGAAACAAACTACAAATGTTTCCAGTATTCATCACTTAGAAATTTCTTTTAAAGATACTAGGGTATCTTTAGATTTCATTCTCACCCCCCTCCCCCAAATTACTAGATTTATGATCCTGGTGGAGCCAAGGAAATAAATAAAAATGTCTCCTATATGACATATGTATTCTTGAGTGGGAAAGGGTAAAATATAGTTCTTTTTAGAAAAGCAGTGTGTATATGTATTCTTCTATTGCAGTATTCCCTTGTCCACCCACCCAACCACCCATCCATCTATTCAATACATATTTTTAAAGTTAACATATGCAAGTCACTTCATTTTAAGTTTGAAAACACATGTATAAAATAGTGTGTATAACCTTAAGAGATTTGCAAACTACTGGAATAGGTAAATTAACCATTGTAACAGTGTATTAAATGATAGTTAGAAAAATATGTGTTGATAAATATAGTAGTTGTTCTTGTAGAAATCAATAAAGTATCCAAAATAACTTAAAATTAAAGAAATAAAGTATCCTTTGTATATGAAAACACAATAGCAAGAATCTGCCTATAAGATCAGAATGAAGTCACTTTACATGAGAGAAATGATGGCTCTCTGGCTGAAACAAAAATAAAATTAAGCTACCATAAAATTAATTAATTAACAGAATAAAATTCTGATTCTGGATAAATTGGAGTGAATACCTTATACCTTGTTTCTCCCAATGAGTACAGTTATAAAACTTGGGCAAAATTCATGGAGCAAATATGTGTGTGTGGGGGGGGGGGGTCTCTAAAAACTTAAAAGCATCAGGCAAATTGGAGTAGGAGGCCAGAATTCAAAATACCACTAAACTAGTGAAGTTAGCATTTTTTCCCTCCACCATCCCCTTGCCTACACCCAATTCACCAGAAGCAAATACTAGAGAACAGAAAGAGGAAGCTATAGGAAAAGCCCTCTATTTCTGGCTAAAGGAGTGAGAAACTGAACATCTAATTCTCATAGGAAATGTGAAAAATCCCTTATTTTTTTTAAATTTATTTTCTTTGTTCTACTTTACCCCAGACTGTAAGCAATCCCATTGTGTCAGCAGTATCTAGCAGTAATAGCAATTTATGGGAGTTAAACATCTGAAAGTAAGGAATCTTCCTTATCAGTTGGTGGAACTGTGGATCCAAGAGAGTGGGGCCAACATTAGTTTTCTCTCTGGCTTCCCATTGCTTGGCTGTAGATGTGGGCATAGTTGCAGGAATGTATTGCATAATGGGATAGCCTCATATTTCTAAACAGAAGACAGAAAAGAGAAGACCAAGAGAAATGGAAAGTAATGGAAAGGTTACAGAGAAGGAGAAGCTTAGAAAAGCAACCCCATAAAATTGTTTTATGAAATCCTGAATTTATACCTAACAAGAGCATTCAAGGATTTATGTTATTCAGCAAAGGAAAGCTTTTGAGTGCTAAACTAAAAGACCAATCCCAAAGCCCCCAGCTGACCACTGGATGATGCACACACAGGTCAGAATGTCACTGTCATCTGAATGTCACTGCAAAGATTTTAAAAAATGAACTGATATTGGAACCACAGCCCAAAGAAAAAAGTATAGAATTGTGACATGAGCATAACTCAACTGACCAGCTGATATAGCAAGAATATAAATATCCTCCATAGGATTTAATAAGATGTAGATTCTTAGGACATAATATTCATAAATGTTCAGGATATACTTCAACATTACTCAATACATAAAGAATCAGAACAATCTAAACTTTCATAAAAAAAATCAGTAGGTGCCTAAGCTGAGATAACACAGATGATACAAAGACTTAACCCAGCTATTATAAAAATGCCCAATAAGTAAATGAGGCCTCTGTTAAATCTGATAGAAAAACAAAACTTCTCAGCAAAGAAATAAAAAAATATGAATAAAAAGGTAAATGAATATTTTAGAACTATAAAACCCAATAACAAAAATGAGCTGAATGGAGCTGACATCATAATAGAGATGACAGGAAAGAGTCAGTGAACTTGAAGATAAACTGACAAATTATGCAATCTGAGTACAGAGAGAAAATACACTGAAAAAAAAATAAAGAGGATCTCAATAATTTATAGGGTAATAACAAATAATAAAAGGTCCTATATTTGTGTAATTGGAATCCAAGGAGAAGAGTATAACACTGAACACATATTTGATAAGTAACAACAGCAACAACAACTTTAAAGATCCATAAAGCTCATCAACTACCAAATAGGATAAATCTAGAAAAATTCACATCCAAAGACATGAAAATAAAAGAGTCAAAAACTAAAAGCAAATAGGAGGAGTTTCTGGGAAGATGTTGCCGAGTAGGAGGACACTAGGCTCACCTTGTCCCATGGAAACAACCAGATAACACTCACATTAGTGTAATGAACCCAGAAAATGACTCAAATGGCAGAACAAATTCCACAACTAAATGTATAGAGGAAGCCACATCAAAGAGGGTAGGAAGGGCAAAGATGAAGTTGGGAACTAAACAGCTTCCTAGGACTGCCCACAGGAAGGGAGGATGATGCAGCACAAAGACGGGAGAGAAACAAACCCCCACACTAGGGAGCCTGCATGGTAAAGATGAATTACATAGTATTTGGATTTGAAAACCAGAGGAACTGAACTTTATGTTTTTACAACCAGCGGGACTTAAAACCTGGAATTTTAAAAAATTGATGGGCTCCACTCTGGAACTGCTATGAGGGCAGGAGGAAACTGAGTCCTTGCCTTTAAAAAGACAACACAACAAACAGTCCATGGAAATATAGCATAGAAGCAGTAGTTTGAAAGTCGATTAGGACAGATGGGAGAAAGGGTCATTTACTAATTTTGGAGTGTATTCTGGAAGGAGACAAATTACTGGAACTCTTCCAGGAATAAAGGAACTGACAGATGCCATTTCCCTCCCCCATTCCTGAACATAAACACACCTGCAGGACTCCCTACCTAACTTGCTAGCACCACTTCCCCATTGCTCCACTGCATTGTGCTTCTACCAATCCACCTCTCCAGACAGCCTGCCTCAATCCTGGTACTCCAGGGCCTCTCACAGAAAGAACTAGGGGTGCACAGAGCTTGCAACCACTGCCACCTGGCCACACTGCCCCCAACATCATTTGCTTTGGTGGGTCTGCCCCCTTTGATACTTTCTTGGCCAGAGCACATCCAGGGTATTGCCACAAGTCTGGCAGTGTGCAAATAGTCCCTTCAGTGTCCAGCACCACTCCAAAATGACTCCTTCCCTGGAGAAAGGGAAAGTTAACCAAATACAGTAAGATAGGGGCCCCAATAGTGGACTGGAGGCAGATAGCTGTTCTGACTGCAGGCTTTGCCTACCAATGAAAGCTTCTCAAGGGACAATGCATGGAACATGCCCTGCAGTTTGGTGCTACTGCATCTGACAAACACTTGATCTAACTCAACTCAAGTCCAAAGCGACCCCAGACTGATGCATTAACATTACAGGAACAAACACCATATACAAGAGGCAAAGAGAGCCACAATAGTTGACTGAACTGAAGAAAAAAAGCTCATCCATAACAGCAAGGCATATGCATCACACATAGGAGATATTCCTGAAGCTCCAGGTTCTGGTGAATAGGAGACACTGCATGGCAGGGCACTATAGACCTCTTTTTCACAAGATTATTACTTTCAAGTGCAGGAGACATAGCTGTCTTTCCTAAACCAGAGATACAGAGTGTTAGATAAAATGAGGAGACAGGAATATGTCCCAAATGAAGGAATAGGACAAAATCACAGTGAGAGAGCTGAAAAAAATGGAGATAAGTAAGATACCTGATAGAGAATTTAAAGTAATGGTCATTAGGATACTCACTGGATTTCGGAAAAGAATGAAGGACATCAGTGAGACCCTTAACATGAGATAAAATAAGAAACAATCAGAGATGAAGAACAGAGATGAAGAACACAATAAATGAAATTTAAAATACACTGGGTGAAACAAATAGTAGACTTGATAAAGCAGAAAAATGAATCCTCAACCTAGAGGGCAGAGTAATGGAAAGTACTCAAGCTGAACAGGTGAGAGGGAAAGTAATCCATACAAATACAATCATAGTAAGGGACTTTAATACCCCACTTACATCAATGGACAGATCACTCAAAGAGAAAATCAACAAAGAAACAGTGGCTTTGAATGACACATTAGATCATTAGTGATTTAACAGAAATATTCTGAACAATATATCTTAAAACAGTAGACTACACATTCTTTTAAAGTGCATATGGAACAGTCTCCAGAATAGATGGCATATTAGGCCATAAAACATGTCTAAACAAATTCAAAAACCTCGAAGTCATTCCATGATTTTTTTCTGAAATAATGCTATAAAACTATAAATCAACCATAAGACAAAAATATGGATAGAACACAAATACACGGAGGTTAAATAACATGCTATTAAACAATTAACAAGTCAACCAAAAAATCAAAGAGGAAATCAAAACTACATGGAGACAAATAAAAATGGAAACACCAAGGTCCAAAATATTTGGGATGCATCAAAAGCTGTAATAAGAGAGAAGTTTATAGCAAGACAAGCCTACATCAAGAGTAAGAAAAGTCTCAAATAAACAAACTAAACTGACACCTAAAGATGTACAAACAAACTGCAAAACCAGTAGACAGAGGAAAATAATAATAAAGAAGAAAATAATAAAGAATAGAAATAAACAAAATAGAAATTTAAAAAATGGAAAATATAAATGAAAGCAGCAGTTGGTTCATTGAAAAAAAAATCAATAAAATTGATAAACCTTCAGCCCAACTCCAAAAAATAAAAAAAGAAAAGAAAAAGAAAAAAGGAAAAATAAAGAAAGAAAGATTCAAATAAACAAAATCAGAAATGAAAGAGGAGAAATAACAACCGACACCACATAAATATTAAGGGTTATAAGAAAATATTAATAAAATTTATATGCCAACAAATTGGACAACCTAAAAGAAATGGATAAATTCCTAGAAACATATAACCTATCAAAACTGAAGCAGAAAACAATAGAAACTTTGAACAGACCAATTGCCAACAACGAAATTGAATTAGTAATAAAAATAATCCCCAACACACAAAAGGTAAATTCAAAGAAACATTTAAGAAGAATTAATACCTATTCTACCTATTCCAAAAAATAGAAGGAAGAAAACATCTAAATTCATTCCATAAAGCCAGCATTACCCCGATAACAAAACCAGATAAAAGCACCACAAAAAGGCAGAACTCCAGACCAATATTTCTGATGAACATAGATAAAAAAATCCTCAACAAAATATTAGAAACTGAATACATTTTAAAAAATCATTCACAAAACAACCCACAAAAAAGAAACAAAACACAAAAGCCATTCACCACTATCAAGTGGGATTTATTCTTAGAATGCAAGGGTAATTCAATAGTCAATAATTCTTAGAATGCAAGTGTAATTCAATAGTCAGTGTGATATATTACATCAAGAAAAGAGGGGCACCGGGGTGGCTCAGTGGGTTAAGCCTCTGCCTTCAGCTCAGGTCATGATCTCAGGGTCCTGGGATCGAGCCCCGTATCGGGCTCTCTGTTCAGCAGGGAGACTGCTTCTCTCCCCTTTCTCTTTGCCTGACTCTCTGCCTATTTGTGATCTCTGTCTGTCAAATAAATAAAATCTTTTTTTAAAAAAAAGGATAAAAACCATATGATCATTTCAATAGATGCAGAAAAAACACTTGACAAAGTACAACATTAATTCATGATAAAAATCTTCAACAAAGTAGATTTAGAGGGAATATACCTCAACATAACAAAGACATTATATGCAAAACCCACAGTGAACATCATATTCTGCTGGGAAAACTGAGAGCTTTCCTGCTAAGATTAAGAATAAAACAAGGATGTCCACATTTGGCACTCTTACCCAACATAGTACTGGAAGTCCTAGTCACAAGAAGACAAGAGAAAGGAATAAATGCATCCACATTGCTAAGGAAGAAATAAAACTTGCACTATTTGCAGATGATATAATACTCTCTAGAGAAAACCCAAAGACTCCACTAAAAAATTCTAGAACTGATGAATGAAATCAGTAAGGTCGCAGGATACAAAAATCAATATACAGAAATCTGTTGTATTTCTTCTACACAGTAATAATGAGACAGAAGAAAAAGAAATTAAGAAAGCAATTTCATTACAATTTCACCAAAGATAATACCTAGGAATAAACTTAGAAGCAAAGAAAACAAAGAAAAATACCTAGGAATAAACCTAACCAAGGAAGTGATAGTCATGTACTCTGAAAACTATAAAACATTGATAAAAGAAGTTGAAGGCAACACAAATAAATTGAAACACATTCCATGTTCATGGACTGGAAGAACAAATACTGTTAAAATAGCCATACTACCCCAAAACATCCTACAGATTTAACACAACCCATATCAAATACCAATAGTATTTTTCACAGGGCTAGAACAAATAATCCCAAAATTTGTATGGAACCACAAAAGATCCACACTAGCCAAAACAATCTTGAAAAAGAAAAACATAACTAGAGGTATCACAATTCTAGAGTACAAATTATATTACAAAGCTGTAGTAATCAAAACGATATGGTACTGGCACCTAATCAAAACAGATACATAAGTGAATAGGACAGTATTAAAAGCTCAGACCAGAAACAAAGCCATAATTATAAGGTTAATTAAGCTTTGACAAGAGGCAAGAATATGCAATGGGAAAATGACAGTCTCTTCAACCAATAGTGTTGGAAAAACTGGACATTTACATGTAAAAGAATTAAACTAAACCACTTTCTTACACCATACACACAAAAAAATTCAAAATGGATTAAAGACCTAAATGTGAGACCTGAAACCATAAAAATCCTAGAAGAGAGGACAGACAGTAATCTCTCTGACATTGACCATAACAATATTGTTCTAGATATATCTCCTGAGGCAAGGGAAACAAAAGCAAAAATAAACTATGAGAACTACATCAAAATAAAAAGCTTCTGCACAACAAAGGAAACAATCTACAAAACTAAAAGACATCCTACTAAATGGGAGAAGATATTTGCTAATGATATATCCAATAAAGGGTTAATATAAAAAATATATAGGGGTTTATTTATTTATTTATTTATTTTAGAGAGAGAGAGCAGGGGGAGGTGCAGGAGGGAAAAGGAGAGAATAAGCAGACACACGAAAAGATGCTCAGTATCATTTATTATCAGGAAAAAAAATCAAAGCTACAATGAGATATTTCCTCACACTTACCAGAAAGCTAAAATAAAAAACACAAGAAATAGCATGTTGGCAAGAATATGGAGAAAAAGGAAACCTCTTGCACTGTTGGTGAGAATGCAAACAAGTGCCGTCACTGTGGAAGACAGTATGGAGGTTCCTCAAAAAATTAAAAATAGAACTACCCTATGGTCCGGTAACTATACTACTGGGTATTTGCTGAAAGGATACAGAAATACTAATTTGAAAGGATATAGTCATCCCCATGTTTATGGCATCATTATTTATTTATCATTATTTATAATAGCCAAATTATGGAAGCAGCCCAAGGGTCCATCAATTGATGAACTGATGAAGAAAAAAGTGGCTTTTTGATGGCTGTACATATATATACATATATATATGTATATATATTTTTCTTTCTCTGACTGACTTATTACATTTAGCATTATACTCTTCAGCTCCATCCATATTGCAAATGGCAAGATTTCATTGTTTTTGATGGCTGTACATATATGTACATATATGTACAGCCATCAAAAACATACATATATACATGTACATATATGTACAGCCATCAAAAACAATATACATATTGTATACATATGGATACATATGCATACATACATATATATCATACATACATATACATACATATACATCAAACATATATATGGACATATGTATATATGTTGCTTGTGCATATACATATGTACATATACATCAAACATATATATGTTTGGTGTATATGTACGTATACATATACATATGTACATATGTATATGCACAAGCAACATATATATACATCAAAAACATATATATACATATATATGTATATACATATATGTATATGTACATATGTATATGTACAAACAACATACATATACATCAAAACATATATACATATATATGTGTACGTACATATATATGTATATATATATAAGTCAGTCAGAGAAAGAAAAACACTGTATGACTTCATTCACATGTGGAACTTAAGAAACAAAACAAATGAACAAAAGAGAGAGAAAAAGAGAGAGAAAGACAAACCAAAAAACAGACTCTTAACTATGAAGAACAAAATGATGGTTACCAGAGGAGATATGGGGTGGGGGATGGGTTAAATAGGTGATGGGGAATAGTCTACACTTATTGTGAGCACTGTGTAAGATATAGAATTTTTGAGGCATTATATTGTACACCTGAGCCTAATATAACACTGTATGTTACCTATACTGGAATTGAAATGAAAAATTTAAGGAAACAAATTTCAAAGAAAAAAAACTAATGGTAAGCAAACACAATTTTGAGGGGAAAAAAAAGAAAAGAAAAACTGGTGAATTTCCTGGTAGGAAAGAGGAATTAAAAAAAAAAACAAAACCTGCCAACTACTCATCAAAAACCATCAAGGCCAAAAGAAACTGGCACAACACTTTTAAAGGGATGAAAGAAAAGTCTTTTAAACCCCAAATGCTGTATCTGATGACAATGTCTTTAAGTAATTAAAGTGAAATAAAGAATCTTTAAATGAAGGAAAACTAAGAAAATTCCTAGCCGGCAGGCATGCTCCCAAAGAATTGCTCAGGGAATTTTATCAGAAGGGAAATAATACTATACAAAAATCTTGAACCACTTGAATAAGGAAGAGCAATAGAGATAAAAAGTATTTGAGTAAATATAATAGATTAATCCTTTCTTCTTGATTTCTCTATATCTTAAAATTAAATGCAGATATTATAGCATCGTTTGATGATTGCCTATATAGAGAGATGCAATACATAAGACAACTCTAAGATAAAGGAAGAAGACTAAAGGAATCTATATGGTAGTAAGATTTTACATTCCATGTGAACTGCTAAAATACAGATTTTAAGTAGAACTTTAAAAGTTAACTGTATGTGTACCATAATTCCTAGAGAAACAACAACAAAAACCTATATATATGTACATTTTAATTTAAAACAATTCACATTAAAATGGCATAATACAATTTTGAAACTCTTAAAATAAGACAAGAAAAGGGAAACAACAATTAAAAGCAGAGAAACAGAAATCAAATAATATGGTGATAGAAATAAACCAAAACATGTTAATAATCATAAATGCAAGGGCACCTGGGGGGCTCAGTGGGTTAAGCCTCTGCCTTCGGCCCAGGTCATAATCTCAGGGTCCTGGGATAGAGCCCCATATGGGGCTCTCTGCTCAGCAGGGAATCTGCTTCCCCCTCTCTGCCTGCCTCTCTGCCTACTTGTGATCTCTCTCTCTCTCTCTCTCTCTCAAATAAATAAATAAAATTTAAAAAAATCACAACTTCCTTCTCCTCTCCATCTCCCCATGTCCTCCGTGTTATTTGTTATGCTCCGCAAATAAGTGAAACCATATGATAATTGACTCTCTCTGCTTGACTTATTTCACTCAGCATAATCTCTTCCAGTCCCGTCCATGTTGCTACAAAAGTCGGGTATTCATCCTTTCTGATGGAGGCATGATACTCCATAGTGTATATGGACCACATCTTCTTTATCCATTCGTCTGGTGGTGGTATTGTGGAGGGCACGCATTGCATGGAGCACTGGGTGTGGTGTAAAACTATGTATGAATTCTGTTACGCTGAAAAGAAATTTAAAAAAATCACAAATGCAATGACCAAAACAGACCTATTAGAGGAAAGGTGTTGTCTTCATGGATTTAAAAAGTATACAGACCATATATATGTTCTGTATAAGAAATTCAGCTCACATCTAGTGGTATAATAGGGTGAACAGTGCACTTTCACTCTACGTAGTTATTGACATCCACATACGATGCCTTGAAAAGTGCCAATGGTCACTGTATTATGCACCTTTGCAGTGTAAGAGCACAAGTTTACAAGATGAGGATGCCAAATGGAAACGTGGGATAAAATTTGATAGTTGTTGAGCTATATGGCTAACCGATTCTTGAAACTTTCTGTTAATCTTTTAGTTTGTGAAATATGAATGCCCAATGGTTTGGGGACTCTTTTTTGTTTGTTTGTTTGTTTGTTTGTTTGTTTTAATGTTAGCTTGAGAAGAAAATGTCCCAGATGATATAGGCACACTTTTCTATAATAATCTATCAATAAACTTCTAGATTTTTGAGTAAATTTCTAGAAATTGAAATCTAACATCCTAACATTTTTATATAGGTCCAAATATCTATAATTCTTATAAAACATGTATAAGGAAATAAAAAGCAACAGAAAAAAGGAAAAATACATACTATCTTATCTTGTAATCCACCAAAAACACTGATGATATGTTTTTAAATGATATTACAATAAAGGATAGTAGAAAGGACTTTTGATTTGGCAATTAGTGGATATGAATTCTTGTCCTCATTTTGTCATTAACTAACTGTATGGTCATTGGTAAATGATATAATTTTTCTGCCTCAGTTAATGTTTTGCTAAACTGAGGAGCTTTTCTGATATATTTTTAAAGTCCTTCTCTGTTTATGAGAATAAGATAATGGTTCTATTTTAATTAGCAACACAAAATGATGAATGAAATATGTTAACATTGTGCCTCTTCTATGCCTAGCTGAGAAGAAGGAGGAGGGGGAGAAGAAGGAGAAGGAGGAGGAAAAGAAAAAAAAGGCTAAGGAGGAGGAGAAAGAATTGGAGGAGGAGGAGAAAGAGGAGAAGAAGAAAGAGGAAGAGGAAAAGGAAGAAGAAGATGACAACAGTGGTGATTGGTATCAATGAATATATTGTGCTAAATATGTTCTAAGTGAAAATAGTAAAAACTAAAAAACCCATCTTTAGTTTCAATGGTTGATTTCTAATTTTTTTAAATAATGGGGATGTACTATGAATATTAAAATATGGAACCTTGAATATTGCCACCTCCCATAAACTTGAAACATAAAATCCAACATTTAATTTAATTTATTTTTTTTATTTGTAAAATATTCACCAATGATCAAGACTGAAATCTCCTTTAATTGGTCTATATTCTTCAATTGTAAAGTCAGTTTATTAAATATGAACTTTTCAGTAGAAATGTAAACTCTAAATCTGACACGGGATTATGGACTTCACCATTAATTCATAATGAACTGAGACATAAATAAGGCATCTGTCTAAAAATTTGAAGGATTATTTCAAATGGTCAGCCTTTGTTTAACAACAATTTATTGAGTACCAATTATGCATCAGACACTCTTCTAAGCACTTAGAATAACATACAACAAAACAGATGAGTCTCTGTGGATCCAAGATTTTATGTTGGCTGATGATAAATCCCATAAAGAATTAAAATGTAAACCAAAGTAAGTGGGTTTACAGTGTTACAAAGTAGGCAATAGTATTAATAGGAAGATCAGGGTATGCTTAATTGAGGAGGTAGTATTTGAGTATATACTTGAAAGAAGTAAGAGAGTTAGTCATTTGGATAGCTGGGTGAAGAGTATTCTAAGCAGGGAGAACTCTTAGTGCAAAATACCAATCCCAGAGAGTATCTTGCTTGTTTGTAGCACAACAGGGATACCAGTGCAACTAAAATGTGATGATCAAATGGTAGAGTAGTAAGAGTTGTTGTCAGAGAGGTGATGAGTGGTAGACCAGGTAAGAGTTCAGTTTAGAACATGTTGAGGTGTCTATTGGAAATATAAGTGCAAATGGTGAATAAAAACTGTATATACAACTCTGGAATTTCAGAGAATGATCTATATGGTAGAAATAAGATGTGGGGTACTGGGAGAGATGGAATAACCAGTAAAAGAAACAAAGGAGCAATGACAGATTTGTAAGAAAAAATAAGACTCTAGTGTCCTAAAAGTTAAATGAAGAAAATATATCCAGAAGAAGGAAGTTATCATCCTGCCAAATACTATTGATAAATCACACAAAATGAGGATTGAGAATTAACCAATGGAGTTTTACAAAACAATAGCAGAATAATTCTGAAATTCCCCTTTACCTTCACAATATAATCAAAGTATCAACAGGGACAACAATCTTCAGCATTATTAGGAAGCAGAGAGAGGCAACCTTCAAATTCTTACAAGTAGAAGTAAAAAGGAAACAAATTCTTACAACCTCCATCTGTGGCCACCATCACATGACTGCAGGTAGGATGAGCTGGAAAGGCAAGACTGGAAAGACTGCATGAAAAAACAGCAGAAAGGTACTGAGGTCTTAGGAGGTACAGTTATCATATTACTCTTAGAAGTAGGAAGCAAAACAATAAACATCAAGAGGTTGCATATCAAAGATATTCCTAGACTAGGAACCATACCCATGAAATGAATAAAACTGGAAGAAAGTAAACTACATCCATACAAAATTATTATAAAACCCTAGACATACATATAAAAGATCTACTGATAAAAAGACTTTCTCTCAGAATAACTATCATATAAAGAAAATTGAAATACAATAACTAATAGGATTGAATATCCTCAAATAAGGAAGTGTAGGGATATAAACACTTTGATTCAGAAATACAAACAGAAAACAAAACAAAACAAACAGACAAAAATCCTAATAGAAGATACGGAAAATAAATAAAGAAGAATTTAAAATAGTATTACATGAACTAATGATACAAATGGGAATAAAAAGACAAAGTCTTATCAGAAATAAAGACTAAATTTCAAGGTGCACAAGGTAGACTAGAATTAAACAAAAACTTAAGACATTGAGGAAAATCACAAAGCCCAAGAGAATGAAAATGAGATTAAAAAAATAAAATAAAAAGGGATGAAGAAAAATTGATTTAAATGGAAAACATGTAAAAGAGGTTAGACATTCATATTATCAGTGTCTCTGAGAAAGAAGATTAAACAAAAACATGGAAATGAACTAATATTTAAAATTATAACTCAAGGGACGCCTGGGTGGCTCAGTTGGTTGGACGACTGCCTTCGGCTCAGGTCATGATCCCGGAGACCTGGGATCGAGTCCCGCATCAGGCTCCCAACTCCACAGGGAGTCTGCTTCTCCCTCTGACCTTCTCCTCGCTCATGCTCTCTCGCTGCCTCTCTCTCAAATAAATAAATAAAATCTTAAAAATAAAATAAAATAAAATAAAATTATAACTCAAGAAGAATTTCTGGAAATTAGAGAATATGTTCATCTTCACATTGAAAGAGCCCACTGACTATAAGGGAAAAATGGCTCAGAATGATCAATTCTGAGGCATACTCTAGCAAAAGGACTAAACTTTGGAGATAAAGAAAAATCTTCAGGGACTGAAGGCTAAAATATACAGGCAATCACTTATTTTTGAGAATTAGGTTGGCATCATATTTTTCAAAACACACACAACAAATGGCAAGGTAGAGCTTTTTAATAAATGGTGTTGTTAACAATTTGATAGCCATTTAGTAAAAGGTGAGAGTTGGATCCATTGTCACACCACACACAAACATGCATAAGTTCTAAGTGTATGGAAAATCCATATGTGAAATGGAAGCTACACAAGGACAAGGAATATTATGAGCTCCTCTAGAGATTGGGTTTAGGGTAAGCCTTTCTAACTACCACTAAGAATCCAAAAAATACCAAAAATTTTTACTATATAAAAGAAAAAGAAACATGCTAAAAATAAAATCATATGCACTATTAAAAATAAGTGAAACATTTGAAATATATATGACAAGGGGTTAACATGCACAATTTATAAAGAACTTTTAAGCTATGAGGCTAATAAGATGGAAAATTCTATATTGGAATGAGCAAAATATATGAGCACACCACTCACAAAATGAGAATTAAACATGGCCACTAAACACATGAAAAGATATTCAATATCACTCAGAATAAGATAATTGCAACCTAAAATGAGACTGAGATACCGTTTCTCTCACATCAGCTTGGCAAAAACTCAAAATCTGACAATAATATCTGTTGGCAGGGCTATGGGAAAATAAGCACTCTCATACACTGATGATGGGAATGTAAATGACAACTTCCATAGATAAGAACTTTGCCGTATCCAGCAAAAATCACATCTGCATTTACTTTTCAATACCTCAATCCTACTACCATAAATTTATACTAAAGATTCACCTCCAAATATATGAATATGCACAAACAAAAGTTATTCATTGCAGTATTATTTGTGACCACAAAATATTGGAAATACTTAAATTTTAAAACATAGAAGATCATTTTACATATAAAGGAGCACTTTGTAGATATAACTGTGAATGAAAAAGATTCTATGAATGATGGAATAATTTTCTGAAGATAATTTAAGTGGAAAAAAGAGGAGTAAAAGCATATAGCATGCTACCTTTTGTGAGAGAAAAAGAGAAAAAATGTATCTCTATATACACTGTTCATTAGAAAACACAGGACAGGAAGAATAAACCAAAAAAGACAATGTATTTGGTTATCTATAGGGAGTAAGGAATATGGTGAAAGAGATAGTATAAGAATATTTCATAACTAAAATTATTCTGCATTTTTGAGGAAGCAAATGGGTTAAGGAGGGATTATTCTAAAACTGAAAGAAAATTAAAAGAAAATAATGTAATTTTATTGCAAATAAGTACCATAATAACATAGACAGCACAGTGCAAGGTAGGAAGGAAAAACGAAAGGAAGGTTTAATACAAATAAATGAACACAATATTTTTCTATATGCTTTCTGCATTGGGCAGGGCAGGTGGACGCCTACAGTTCTTTTTAGTAACTCTATTTATTGTAAGGGCATACACATAACAATTTTAATACTATTTTACAATACTAAATTACATCTACTATTTTAGATATAGGACTGAATAAATGAATAAATGCATTAGAGGTAATAGGGAGCCAGGATTATCACTATAGGAAGGATGAAAAAAACAAATACTGAAGGGAGTAAGGAAGAAAAAACAATCCATGAGAGTGAATTAAAATGAAGGAATTACTGTGAACACATAATCTCTAAAATGCATGTAAATTAAGATCCATATGTACATGTTGCATGCATGTAAGTATAAACATGTATACTTGTATGCATATACATGTATATGTGTTTATACAAGCATGTCTTCCCTAACTCTGATTGTTGAAAGGGGTAAGAGGCAAAGATACCTCAGTAGCAATGAGCCCAATCTTGCGCCTAAATCTTGGTCTCTACTAACTTTCCCCACTGAAGGAAACCAGACTTCCTAGGAGAAATGGCTGAGTGCAAAGGCAGTGCACAAGAGGTACAAAGTGAGCCTGGAATTTCTTCTTAAGTCAAAAAGTAGGGAACTACTCATAAAATGTTGAGAGCATATCACAAGAACACAGCAGCTCGATTGAAAGGCTTCCCACTGGCCAAATCTAGACAACATTAGTGTCAAAACAAGGGAGTACAATAATAAACTACTACCAAAAAAAGCTCAAGAAGTCCAGAGTCCATAATAATAGTAAATAAATAAATGAGAGGGCAAGAAAAGATCTTGTTTAGTAAACTGCTGAAGAAAAACCGGTGAAACTGGAAGGAGGCTGGTGTTAGAAAAACATCATTTCTTAAAAGTCATGGTAAAGTCCAGATCAGGCAACATTATTATGGAGCTAAGTCTAGGGGGAAATATTGAAAAAGAACAGAAAATTTTCATTTAAGTTTCTCCTCACAGACTGTTTTTCAATTGTAGGGTGAAAAAATAACAGTATTCATAAGATGGAAAAGTCAAATGACACCTTGAATGTGTGAGCAAAATTTAAATCATCAATGGACAAATGGACATTGCATACCTTCAGATGTGATACTGTAAGATGGACACAATATTATCTATTTTAGCCAAAAAGGAGTGTTCTATAACAAAAATAGGTGAGGAGGTACACATTTTATTTTTAAGAAATACTGATGTCATAAGAGACAAAACTGGTGGTAATGTTTCAAAATGGATAGGCTTGGGGGCCCTGGGTGGCTCAGTGGGTTAAAGCCTCTGCCTTCGGCTCAGGTCATGATCCCAGGGTCTTGGGATTGAGCCCCACATCGGGCTCTCTGCTCAGCAGGGAGCCTGCTTCCCCCTCTCTCTCTGTCTGCCTCTCTGCCTACTTGTGATCTCTCTCTGTCAAATAATTAAATAAAATCTTTAAAAAAATGGATAGGATAAAGAAATATGATGATGCCATGGAGTAACTAGCTCTACACTAGATCCTGCATGGGGGTGGTGGAGTGGGGGGAAGGAGTGTATAAAGACATTATTTGATCAACTGACAAATTTGAATTTTTGATGGTAGTTCATTTAATAATATGGTATTATATAAATGTATGAAGATGACGCCTGTGCTGTGGTAATATAAGAATATATTCCTCCAGCTCCTTGAAAAATGCTCATGGAATTTTGATTAGAATGGCATTGAAAGTATAGATTTCTCTAGGCAGTATAGACATTTTAATAAGGTTTATTCTTTTGATCCATGATCATGGAATGGTCTTCCACCTTTTTGTGTCTTCTTCAATTTCTTTCATGAGTGTTCTGTAGTTCCTCGAGTAAAGATCCTTTACCTCTTTGGTTAGTGAAGTGAAGGGATGGAGAAACATCTTTCATGCCAACGGGCCTCAAAAGAAGGCCGGGGTAGCGATTCTCATATCAGATAAATTAGATTTTAAACTAAAGACTGTAGTCAGAGATACAGAAGGACACTACATCATTCTTAAAGGGTCTATCCACCAAGATGATCTAACAATTGTTAACATCTATGCCCCCAATATGGGAGC